>QGQB01000312.1:0-69230 GCA_003385265.1 Neonectria hederae | reverse complement strand
CCTCCTCCTCCTCCTCCTCCTCCTCCTCCTCCTCCTCTCCCCTTCGCCTCTGGTCCCTTCACTCGTCTTCGTCTCCTACTCCCCATTTTCCCCATCCCTCCTTCTACTCCTTCTGATCGTCTCCTCGACCACTGTGTCTCTCCACTTCCCAAACCCGGATTCTCGCCACTCGCCTTGCTCTCTGTCCCTTATACTCCAAGTCCCGCAAATCTCTCATCCACATTCACCCTCTCCTCTCGTCCTCTCTCGTCTTGTTAGTTGCAGCACTCATACCCACACAACCTTATTCTCTGCCAAGAGAGTTTCTTTCGAGATACTCCCCTCCAAGCACTGCCCTGCCTAGCTCGGAGGGCCCCGCCCGCATTCGTGACCCTTGTGACCGAGGTGACTTTGTCCTGAACACCACCTCGACACCCAAATCCACACATTCGCATATACGCATACACGCACAGAATACTTGCCGGCAAGGCCAACATGGCCCATGCCGTGGACCCGGAGCCTCAAAAACGAAAGCGTGACGCTGACGACGCCGGTCAGCCAGGACGTCCTCAGCATGCGCACACCCAACTCCAGCCAGGTAAGTCTCTTGCGACAAAAAGCATCGCCTTCATCCTAAAACCTGTCGCCTCGGCTTCAGGCATGTCCCATCTTCCATCTGTAGTATGAAGCAGGGTTTATTCGTTTTTGTCTTCTGCTTGACCGTATATTCCGTGCCTGCCTGTTGTCTTGCCGCCTTGTTACAAGTCTATATCGCGTATTGCGCGTGCAACAGTACATGTGTCGGCTATTTATCGTCGACTGCTGTCCGATCCGAACTCACTCACTTTGCACGACTCAGGATGCTCGTTTTTTGGACTTAATTTCGCCGATTTCTGCTTTAGTGTGCTACCAAGGCTTGCGGTTTCAAGAGCTACGCTAACTCGGTATCAAGGCACACCTGGCTTCATTCAATATCTACCAAGATCGAATCCCTCACATTTGAGTCTCATCCAGGGCGACAGCGATACGTTTTCTGGCATCGTTGGCCTTATTGGCGAGTACGAAAGTACGTTCCTAAAAACACTCTCATTTCGTCTAGGCAGCTGGCTAATCAACCACCCTAGATGTTATAGACCAACATGAGAGTCTCGCTGCAAGCCTGGGAGCCAGACTGACCGGCCCCCGACTTCTCAGGGGTATTGAGAAGTTCTTTGATGGGCCCATCAAGACAATGCCGCTTCAGCCCTTCTCCAATTCTGTGAGCTGGCTCGATGTTGTCATTTACGCCCGGTCCAACCCGAAAGAGTTTACATTGACCCCCATGCCCGACGGCTCGCGCTGGTGTCAGTTTGTTCTCAACGGGGTACAGGTAGAGATCACCGAGGATGACTGGCGCCTGGTCTGGTCTGGCGCATTGGACCGCTTTCCGCTGGACCAACCCCTCGAAGAAGATGAAGCGGCAGAGCTGGCGACGCTAGATATTCTCGAGCAGAGGACCTCGATTCTCTACAAAAAGGCCGATGAAGTGGCAGCGAGGGCACGCATCCTCAACCACAGACTCGGTCAACGAAAACAAGACATCCGGCGCCGTCGTAATGCGCAAGATGGACCCAGATTCCAGCCCGTGAGCCACAACCCGCGAAGTACGAACTTTAGTCCGTCCTATGACCTCCACGCGGACCTTCTCCAGCAATTCATCGCGGCCTCGGCATCCCCACCACCGTCTCGGGCCACTTCTACGGCTGGGATGTCGTTGGTCGGCGTGGGCCCTCGGTCACCATCTCACGGCACGTCCCATGCACATGCTCCTCCTAGCTCAACCGGTCGATATGGGAGTGGACATGCGAAAGAGTCGATGGGCCAGCCCGTTGTGGACATCCGAGCGGAAGCATTTCGGTCCATTATTACACACAGGACAGACCAACTAGGAAAGGGAGAGATGATAAATCCGCCATGTGACCGGTGTCGACGACTTAAAGTCCAATGTGTGAAACATTTGACGGCATGTGTGGGATGCACCAAGAAGCATGCCAAGTGCAGCTGGAAGACAGTCACCGAGGATGAGATGGGAAGACTTAGACAAGAGATGAGCATGAAAGGGGGTGATTCTGGAGAAGGAGAAGGAGACTGCGGGTCAGACGCCTCCGAGGTAAGAGATCCACAAGCCATCCGTCTCAGCGACAGGCACGAGACGGGTCGGACATCGAGTGAGAAGACACCAGGCACATCAGGGTCAACAATGAAAAATGGTTCACGGCCGCCCAGCCGAGACGGGCTCCGTTTACCGACATTGGAGCCGCCTACTTTTACACCGATGAACAGGTTCGACTTAAGCGCGGAAAGGCATCGGCCACATCTGCTTGCTGGGCACCAAACTGGGACAGAAGCAGTTGATAGCCACGACATAGCTTCGATGATGACGACGGCAACGGCGAGTACCCCGGTGTCAACAACTGCGCCTCGAAGCAGCGATGGCTCCGTCAATGCATCACCAGGCTAGGAATTGGCAGATGACCGCTGTAGGCTGAGGACGGAAAGAAGAGGAGGATTGGAAGTTGTTAGGGAGGGAAAGAGACGGATGGACAGCTACGACATAAATAACGAATATATATGTAAACGAATCAAGCTGAATATGAGAAATATGGTGCCTAGGTAGTTAAGTCCTCCGTGATTTAGTGATCATGTCTGAATCGCCGGGACCCGGGACGCTGGACGGGCCGGACCCACTCGGGCTGGATCCATTGACCGATGACCACTTGAGCTGGAAGGACGTCCAGTCGCAATCCCTGGTTCATAGAGAAGGAAAAAAAAGTCGGCTCTAATTTTCTAAGCCGCCAAAAGATAGAGCAATAGCATTCGCACCTGCTTCTCCTGCTCCTGCAACAACACCGAACTAATTAATCCTCTTAATGTATTTTCTTCTTCTTCTTTTTCCATCACCCACACACACACACACACTCTCTCTCTCTCTCTCTCTCCGAAACCTCATCCCACCTTACGACGCTTGTCATTGTCTTGAATCTGCTGCACCTGGTCTTCTCTCAGCTCTCTGTCCCTCCCATCGCACCGCCGACCATCCCGCGCGGCGCAACTCGACAACTCCAAAACCACGACGAAAACTTACATCTGATCGAGACAAAATCGACCAAGGCCGAGCCATGACGGCTGCCCCCCAAATGACGATCCCTCAATCTACGACGTTGGTCGCCGGCCGCGACGACCGACCCTTTAGTCACTCCAAGACACCCAGAGATCACGCTGCGTTGATGCAGTCCCGGGAGACGGGCGATGTCATCCCCGACGATACAATTTCCGATGGCACTGTCAAGGCTTTGCCGTTTGCCAAGTCATGGGTGCACCTTGTCGCCGGCGCGTACGTTCATCTCTCCCTTTGCGGTGTGCGATTGCTTCACTGCGACTGCTCCCCTACAGCCGCTCTGTTACAACTCTCTAGAGAAAATAAGCTAACGCACATGGCTCTTCTCTAGAGTCGGTGGCATGACGGCCGCAACCCTCACAGCACCCCTCGACGTCCTCAAAACACGGCTACAGTCCGACTTCTACCAGGCCCAGGTCCGAGCCACTCGCGAGGCCCAAATACAAGCTCTCGGCCGCCTCAATCCCGCCCGCGCCGCCCTCTACCACCTCAACGACACCCTCCAGATTCTCGGCTCCGTCTACAAAACCGAAGGCTGGCGCGCCCTCTTCAAGGGCCTCGGTCCCAACCTTGTCGGCGTCATCCCCGCCCGCAGCATCAACTTCTACGTCTACGGCAACGGCAAGCGCATCATCTCGCAGTACGCCAACCAAGGCCGTGAGGCTCCCTGGGTCCACCTCTCCGCCGGCGTCGCTGCCGGCGTCGTCACTTCCACCGTCACAAACCCCATCTGGATGATTAAGACCCGTCTGCAGCTCGACAAGAACGTTTCGGAGCGCAGCGGCGGTGCTAAGCTCCGCCAGTACCGCAACAGCTACGATTGCGTGCGTCAGATCCTTCGCGACGAGGGTGCACGCAGCCTCTACCGGGGCATGAGTGCCAGCTACCTGGGTGTCGTCGAGTCGACCATGCATTGGATGCTGTACGAGCAGATCAAGGCGTCCCTTGCTCGGAGGGAGACCGAGATCGTACGCAGCGGGAGGCCTAAGACGTGGTGGGACAAGACGGTTGACTGGACGGGTAAGGTCGGCGCTGCCGGCAGTGCCAAGTTGGTCGCTGCCGTCATCGCATATCCCCACGAGGTGCGATCTTACTCTTTCTCCCCTTTTTTTAAACCACGTCATGACATGCTAACTCTCCATGATTAGGTTGCTCGAACGCGACTACGACAGGCGCCAATTGATGGTGGCCTTCCCAAGTACACCGGACTGATGCAGTGCTTTAAGCTCGTCTGGGTCGAGGAGGGCCTCATGGGTCTCTACGGCGGCCTGACGCCTCATCTCATGCGAACCGTGCCCAGCGCTGCCATCATGTTCGGCATGTATGAGGGCATTCTCCGTCTTTTCAACACACCTGCCTAGAGGCAGACCATGACGAAGAGGCATCAGTGACACCAACAAACAAACAAAAAGTCGCTACGAGTATCCCATTCTCAGCTTGTCACCTTGTAACACCACTATCATGAAAACGAAAACGAAATTCCACCAGAAGGGGAAGAAAGACGCATTCCGCTCTTGGATCACCGAAATCTCTGGATAGGGCACCGACGATCCACATGTATATTACTATCAGTTCCCTCGGTCCTGGGTGTACCGAGGGGGGCCAATGAAAACCACGATGACACCAAAGGAGGGATGGGGGAAATTTTAGGCGTCTCGACACTGCGGCGTTTGGCTTGCTGGTTGACGAACAGGCTTGTAGACGAGGGAGGAGACCATACACACACGCTCACAACATTACATGTACAATAAGGGGGTAGGCACATTTTGCATCTGCATAGGTTCTTGCGCATGGACACTCATCACTGTTTGTATCTTTCCAATGTACCACCACCATATTAGGTGCATAGAACATTAGAACTTTCAACTTCCGCTCAGCTTTTTTTGGGTTTGGGGGAATGATGTCAATCTGACGCTGGATATCATTGGACACATGCGACCCATCCGCTTTCGTTTCGGGGTGCCTTCTTTTTCCGTTCCTTCTGTGAGAGAATGGTAATGTTTCTGGATCAGGAATGACGAGAAGTGCAGCAAAATACAAGAAGAAGAAGAAAAAAGCAGTCCAACAAACGCCCCCCACTTCCTCCGGATTCGAAGTAGCGGTCGTGCTACTGGCAAAATGTAGTACAACTAGAGAGAGAAGAAAAATCGACGAGACGGGAAGAGTTAATGGCCAACGAGGGCTAACTAAAGCAAAGGACCGACTGGGTTTGCCCACACGGGGGACAAACAGAAGGCTTTTGTACGGGTGAAAGTGAAGGTTGAGAAAGGAGGGTTCCTCCGACATGTCGTCTCGTCATTCCCAGTCACCCAACTTTTTGTTTCTCGGTTCTCTGTGCCATTCTTTGGGAAGTCGATCATGTAGTGGTACGGAGATACTCGAGGGGAGTGTCTCTTTGGCTGGCGGGTTGCTGTCGCTTGCGAAGCTTCCGGGGGGTTCGGGAGGCGGAAGCGGAAGCGGAAGCGGAAGAGGCTGGGTGATAAGAGGACATGGTGATGAAGGACCAGATTAGGCGACGGGGTCACCATGCGTTGCGGTCCCAGTTGGGGTCTGCGGGTGCCAATTAGTGAGTTTCCGGCCCGTATTCAAATACGTGCAATACGTCACAATCGCGACGTTACGGTGGATTGCGCGATATGAAGTACGAATGGAGGGGGGAGGGGGTGCTTACCCTGGACAAAAGCGGCCAGGACCTTGCTCCCCGTCTGTAGCAGCGGGTGGCCGACGACAATCTTGAGGAACTTTTCCAGACCAGCGCGACGACCCTCGATGACATCGTCGCTGAAGCGGTTGGTGAAGACCTTGCCTGGGAGCGGGGGGATGGTGACGCGGGCGCTCTCGCGCTCAAGGATGTCGCGGAAGTACTCAAAGTCGGAGTAGCGACGGCGGACGCTGCTCTGGCGCAGCTTGAAGGCTGGGATGTTGGTGCGGCACATGATCTCGTAGTCCGTGTACATGTGGCGGCCCATGCCGTGAGTTCGGGGGTTTCTGACCTGGAAAGCGGTGTTTAGCGAAACAGAGAGGAGGGAGATTGGTTTCTCGTATGAGGTGATGGTGCAGCTTGCGACAGCTACATTGCGAGGGAGAGAGAGGAGGGAAGCATGACAGGCGAAGGCCGGGGGGGAGCTCACCTCGATCTCGAGGAAGTTCTCGGGGGGTCCGTAGATCTCGTCGAAGCTCTGCTGGCGCGTGTCGGGCATGGACTGGAGGATGGGCCGGTGGAAGAGGCCCTTGGGAGACTCGGGGGACTCGGCGCCGGCGCGGTGGCCGGGATCCTGCTCGGAAGCCAGTTTGGCGGTTGTAGTGGGGGGGGGAGGCGGGTGGGTTGGCTATGATTGAGGCCCGAGGGAGGGGGGAGGGTCGCCGGTGAGAGTTTATGCGCCTGCGCTGAGGGGGCGAAGCTGTTCACGATGCTAGGGTTGCGGCGGTGATGTTGGTGGTTGGTGGTTGGCGGTTGGTGGTTTTTGTCGCGCGCCGAGAGAGGGAATGGGGAAACCGGGTCAGATAAGTTACGGCGATGACAGAGCAGGTTGGCAATGGCGGGGCTGTTTCCTTGTGAGGAAGGCGGGGACGGGACGAGCAAGGGTGAGGCGGGCGGTTTGGCACTTGCCCGCCTGCCGACTTCGGTAGCCAATGACCTAAGTTAGGTATTCAGTATTTCAGGACTTGGGGGATTTAATAAGTGAATCTATATGTAGATCCCCTGGCCATGGCGCATGCCGTCACTAACTCAATCGTTATCGATTTGTTTCCAGACGACTACTTAGGCAAATGACTGTAATATAGATTTCTTAGCGCGAAGTCTACTTTCGTTAATAACTTGCGTACTCTCACCATGTCCCAAAATCAGTACAGAAATAACACTTGATAACTTGTCGTTCCTTAGAGCGATAATCGAGCCCTATGCAGGTCCCAACCGCGGAACATCGTCCTCCACCTACAAGCAGCATATCACTGTCTACATATCAATCAGCACGATGATAGAGCATGGCAGGCCAACTACTGCAAACAGCGGAACAAAAAAAACCATGCAAGTTTAGTCCCATGTCTTTTATATTTCCGCCGTGGTCTAGCGGCTGTTTTATTTAGGCTACCACCGCAAGACGAAAGGCCCGTCTCTACATGAACAAGTAGGTAGGTAGTCATGCATTGTGTTGTACATATTACATTGGCGCATACTTCACCCTCGACTCGTCTGACTTGGAGGAGGCGGGTTTAGTGAGTCGATATCAGCGACAGCAGGCATCTCCCAGCCTGCTTAAACACCGGTCCCCTCGCCTATCTTCTTAACAATGTTACGAGAATGGTTTTGCTGCGTGCTCAGTCACGATTGACTATTCTCGCCTCCTTCTCATTGCTTGCAGGCCGGCCTCTTTGGGGAGAATTTGAGCTGAAATAGGACACATGAGCCCCCGAAATCACGAAATTCAAACGCCAGATGTGCCTCACCTTGGGCCTTGCCTGCCAACGCCAAACAAATCTCTCGTATACTCAGGACTTCCGTTGCTGAAGAGGGTGTTTGAGACGCGGGTCCCGTGACAGCCATCGCAGTAACTAGTTCCGATGCAGTGATCTCTGGGTCTTCTGCGCTGAACTGTCCTCGTCGGGTAATCATGGATTGATTAACACCTGCCCCAGGTCAGGTGAAGAGGTCTCACTTCTTGTCGGCAAACTTCTGGTGAATGGCACGGATCTGCTCTTCGACATTGACGTTCTGCATGTGGTTGAGTTGGGCCTGGGCCTTGCCATCCGGGTTGCCATCGAAACTATGGATGGCCGCCTTCTTCCTACGGGCCAGCTCATCCTCGGACAGGGCCTGGCCGGTGACTGGGTCAAAGACGTCGCTTCGCTGACTGGCGAGTCGCTTGAGATTGTTTGCCACGTCAGCATGTGAGATGGTCGAGGCGGAGTAGCGCGAATCCGCCTTTGCCTTTTGTTCCTTCCACCTGGGGTCCAGGAGCTCGACTAGTGAGGTGTTGTTAGCGTTTCTGTTCGCGTAGCCTTTTGCGATATTACCATGACTTACTTCGCATATGAGCTTCGAGCTCGTTCATAGGGATCTGCTGTTTGCAGTTGGGACACAACGCCGTCTGGGCACCCTGCCTATTGGCTGTCTTTTGTGCCGCGCGGGGCACGTAGTTCTCCTTGATCTTCATCGGCGCAGCACCGCCACGAGCCTCGGTGTGTGCCTGCTGCTTCCTAGCCTGGGCCTCTGCACGTTCCTGGATCCGGCGTTCCTCTTCTTCCTCCTGGGCGGACCGGTGTGGTTGTTGAGGGCCGGGCGCGTAGGGTTGTGAAGGCGGCGGCATCTGGGGCGGGTAGGCTGGTTGCTGAGGGGCGAATCCAGGGTGAACAGGGAGAGGATAGGAGGGGCCCGCAACGGCAGGAGAAGCGTTGTAAACGGTCTCCTCGCCAGGCATGGCCTCCTCAATACGAAGGTTGGAGCTAACGGAAGCATTGTTTCGGTCTTCGAGGGAGGCGTACTGCAGTTCATTCAGGTTCGTTGGGGGCGGCAGGTTAGTCTGCTCGTCGGCATCGTTGAAGGTAATGGTCTCGACAACGACGAAGTCACCCCAGTCGATCTGGGCGAAGTCGGCCTTCTCCTTCTCTTCCTCCTCCTCCTTCTTCTGCCGCTCGGACTCCTGGAATTTGATGTACTCGGCTCGCTGCTTGGCACGGTTCAGGACAAGGAACTTGTCATTAATATTCGTCTCCAAGCTCTTCATGCGCTCCTCTTGCAGTTTTCCACCCTCTCCACCGAGTCCGCTCGCCCTTAGAAGCGTTGTGTACTGATCGACGATGTGCTGGAAGAAGTTGTGAAAGGTGTGGTTGGGGATAAGGAACTGGAATTGCGGGTTTCCAGCCTCGCGCTGGGCCAGTTGGGTCATGAACTGGCGTCCATTCTTGGCGACAAAGAGGGCAGCTAGGCGGATGACGTCCAAATCCTTTTGGTTGATCCGAGGCATGCGCGCAGAGAATTGGAAGTCTGGAGGCTTGGGGGGACCCTGTGGCTTTTCCAACGCCAGGGCAGCATCTTCAGCGCGACCGGCGGCAATGGCCGTGCCGCGACCGGCCTTGACCTCACTGAGGCGCCACTGGTAAAAGGGGTGGTAGGCGTCGGTGGGGTTGAGAAAGCTGAACTTTGGGTTTTGGCTCTCCTTGTCACGGATGCGGTCCTCGAAGACGATGCCGTTGCGCGCGACGTAGCCGGCGGTCTTCTCGAGGACGTTGCGGATCTCGCGCGGGGGGAGAACTACGCCGGCGGGGGGCTTGATGTCGTCGAGGACGGCGGCGGCATCGCCGTTTGTTGCGACAGTTGCCATGGTTGACACGTCGGGTTGACACGTCGATCTGTCTGTCTGGTTCTCGTCGCGAAGCGTTTGGCGAAAGGTGCTTGTGATGCGGCTAAGGAAATTTCGAGATGCGTGTGGGTGACGCGAAGCTTAGTCGGATAAATTGTTGATCCGACGTTGGAGTGTGCAAGCTATTACTATGTACCATCAACCAGCATAATAGGGTCTGTAAGTTCTAATCAGTAATTGAAACTGCATGCGAATAGGATAGGGCCGAGAGACATTGCTCAGTCAGAGAAGAGGCGTTGTTTGAGACATTCAGGCTCGGAAAATCGTCTTAAGCTCCTATCTTCGGCTTGGTTTTGTATGGATATAATGATGCAATGCTTCGAGGCGAACAGGTTCAAATACTGTAGTGTTCACCAGCCAGCTCCCAATACTACCATGTCTATTCCAGAATAGCTTCAGGGGAAGTCATCGGTAATGGTACTATGAAAACAGAAGGGTCTGGATCATGTCCAACTCCACCTGGCCGTTGAAAACGTTGAGGCATTCGTGTTGCAGCATCACTCCCACGGAAAATAGGGGCTTCCTCTGTTGGTCGGGCTGGTAAGTCTTGCCGTCCACATGTCAGACGCACGCCACCAGTAAAGGTACAAAAAAAAAGCCACCTTACAGCAAAAGTAACCCCTGTAGGCTGCGGCTGAAGCAGCACTAAGGATGGAGGTACCTGTAGTGGCTTGGCCCCTTGATTTGCAACGTCGCCTGTACGAGGGATACCCGGCTCCCAACTCTTGGGGCAATTGGAGTGGGGTTTCAAGTGAACATTGCTAGGACGGCCAGGTCTTTAAGTAGGGGATTGAGTTTGGGGAAGAAACAAAGACTTCGAAAGTGTCAACGAGCTGTTTGTTTCAACGAGGCACCCCTTGATAAGTTGCCGTCAGATCCTTTGCAGGGGTCAGACCGCCGCAGCGCTGAATACCACTGTGCCATACGCCGGGCGGGTGGTTTAGCGGGCCCCGGGGCTTTTTATAGGGCGGACTGGGGTGGGTTTTGGAGGTGCTGGGGCGGGCTGGAAGCCTGGGACGTGCTGGAACGAGGCCAGGGTGGGTTTAGCTCTCTTGACTGGCAGACTGGCAGCCAGCCGAAAAGGCCACTGTAGCTACAATTTGGACTTGCGAGTGAGAGGATCCCATCGCCAGTCGCCCGTCGCACGCGTGTTGCATTGTCCCCTGAGTGCTGACACTAGCAACCTTTTGCCTCTTCTTTCCACCTTCTACTTCTCCTTTCTCATCCTTCATCGAGTGCAGTGCCTTCGACCCTCTCGCTATCGCCTCTCCCAATCCATCCCGGAGGCTCTGCTGCGATTGACCCTCCCTCGGGTGTTCGTTGTCTTCTTCTACGCTTCCTTTTTTTCTTCGTACCCTTTTCCCTTTTCGCTTTACTCAGCCACCGATGAGAATTCATTAATCTCCTAGCCTCTTCCATTCCTTACTCTCCTTTCTTTACTCCTCCACCGATCACCGAACCACGACCGCTTCCTTCTCGCACTGCGACTCGAGAGAACACGACCTCCTCCCCCTTAAACTCCCTACGAGTCGAACCGGTTCGAGTCGAGTCGAGCTCCCCCAGCTGTTCTCGTCCATCATGGCTCGTTCCACGCGGGGCAAAAGTCCCCAGCCGCCCATCAAGGGGCGGCAGCAACCTGTCGAGAAGCAACCGCAGCTTCAGCCGCAACAGCTTCAGCCGCAACTACAGCAGCCGGTCTCCAAGCCCAAGGCCAAGTCCTCTGGCAAGAAGAAAGTCGCCTCATACAAGTCTGAAGGCGTCGAGGACAACGATGTCTTCCTCCTCCCGGTCTCCGACTACTGGGTCGTCCTCTCCCTTACCATCCTCGCCACCATCGTTCGCGTCTTCAAGATCTTCCAGCCCACCAGCGTCGTCTTCGACGAGGTCCAGTAAGTTGCCCTGTTCCTAATCGCGAGAAGCCTTCCCGCTAACCTTGCTTCCTTCAAAAGCTTCGGCGGCTTCGCTTCCAAGTACATCAAGGGCAAGTTCTTCATGGACGTCCACCCTCCGCTAGCCAAGATGCTCATCGCCCTCACCGGGTGGCTTGCTGGCTTCGACGGCAAGTTCGACTTTAAGGAGATTGGCAAGGACTACCTCGAGCCCGGCGTCCCATACGTCGCTATGCGCCTGTTCCCCGCCATCTGTGGTGTCCTGCTCGCTCCATGCATGTTCCTCACTCTCAAGGCTGTTGGTTGCCGAACCATGACTGCTACCATGGGTGCTGGCCTCATCATTTTCGGTGCGCTACCTCCTGCTGCCCCTTGCTTGCGCCCTCGTCGAGGTCCAATTGCTCCTCTATGTTCCTATACTGATTCATTGTGTAGAGAATGGTCTCCTGACCCAGGCACGCCTGATCCTTCTTGATTCGCCCTTGGTCGCTGCCACTGCTTTTACCGCCCTCTCATTCTCCTGCTTCACCAACCAGCACGAGCTTGGCCCCGAAAAGGCCTTCTCGCTGAGCTGGTGGTTCTGGCTCATCCTCACCGGTCTTGGTCTCGGCATCACTGCTAGCATCAAGTGGGTTGGTCTGTTCACCATTGCTTGGGTTGGTACTCTGACTCTGGTCCAACTCTGGGTTCTCCTGGGCGACAACAAGAACGTCAGCATGCGTCTTTGGTTCAAGCACTTTATGGCGCGTGTCTTCTCGCTCATTGTCGTCCCCATCACATTCTACATGGCCATGTTCGCCATTCACTTCGCCATCCTCCAGAACCCTGGTGATGGCGATGGCTTCATGAGCTCCGAGTTCCAGGCTACTCTCAACAGCAAGGGTATGAAGGATGTTCCCGCCGATGTCATCATGGGAAGTCGCGTCAGCATTCGCCATGTTAACACACGCGGTGGTTACCTCCACTCTCACCCTCTTATGTACCCTACCGGTAGCAAGCAGCAGCAAATCACTCTTTATCCTCACAAGGACGACAACAACATCTGGCTCCTTGAGAACCAGACCCAGCCCCTTGGTATCGACGGCGAGCCCATCAACGGCACCACAGCCTGGGACGCCCTTCCCGAGCCCCAGTTCATCAAGCATGGCACTGTCCTCCGTCTTTTCCACCGACCCACCCATCGTCGCCTCCACTCACACGATGTCCGACCCCCGATCACCGAGGCTGAGTGGCAGAATGAGGTCTCTGCCTACGGTTACGAGGGCTTTGACGGCGATGCCAACGATTTCTTCCGTGTTGAGATTGTGAAGAAGCGATCCTATGGCGCCCTCGCCAAGGAGCGTGTTCGAACTATCGAGACCAAGTTCCGTCTCGTGCATGTCATGACTGGTTGTGTGCTCTTCTCCCACAAGGTCAAGCTTCCCGACTGGGCTTCTGAGCAACAGGAGGTCACTTGTGCCAAGGGCGGTACCCTTCCCAACAGCTTGTGGTATGTCGAGTACAACGAACACCCCTTGCTCGGAGACGGCGTCGAAAAGGTCAACTACCGCAAGCCCGGCTTCTTTGGAAAGTTTTGGGAGCTCCAGAAAGTCATGTGGGCTACCAACGCCGGTCTGACCGACTCCCACGCCTGGGACTCTCGTCCTGAGTCTTGGCCCATCCTCCGCCGCGGCATCAACTTCTGGGGTAAACACCACACTCAGGTCTACCTCATCGGTAACCCTATTATATGGTGGTCCACGACTGCGGCCATCGCCCTCTGGTTCCTGTTCAAGGGTGTTGCCGTTCTCCGATGGCAGCGCAGCTGCAACGACTATGCCAACGCCACTTTCAAGCGTTTCGACTATGAGATCGGAACCTACGTTCTTGGCTGGGCCTTGCACTACTTCCCCTTCTATATGATGCAGCGTCAGCTGTTCCTTCATCACTACTTCCCAGCTCTGTATTTTGGCATCATTGCCCTCTGTCAGATCTTTGATTACCTCACTGCCCGTGTTCCCGGCATTGGTGTCCGCGAGAACCCTATTATCAACCGGATTACCACCGTTGCTTTTCTTGTTCTCACCGCGGCCGTTTTCACCCTGTTCGCTCCTCTGGCCTACGGCAGCCCCTGGACCAAGGCCGAGTGCAAGCGAGTGAAGCTCTTCACCACATGGGACTTCGACTGCAACACCTTTTTCGACAGCGTAAGTGCTTCCGAGGAAATCCCACAGAGAAAACTCCCGCAACGCGGATGAACAAACGACATGTTCGACACGGCACACTCTCCATGCTGTGCTTGAACTTGCCGTTTGACGTACGCACTCATAAAAAACGGCAAGGGAAGCTTTAAGCTAATATGACCTGGTTTAGTATGACAAGTACACTCTCACCGAGGTTCCCACTATTAGTGAGTCGGCGGTTCCGACGACGTCGGCCAAGAAAGTCGAGCCCAAGAAGCCTGCCCCTCCCGCTGAGAAGTCCCCTGAGGTCAAGAAAGATGCCGGGATCTCGGGAGCCCCCCCCGTTGAGCAGCACCGAGTCATTGCCAAGGAGGAGAAGGTCGAGTACCGAGACCAGGATGGTAACCTCTTGGACCCCGAGCAGGTCAAGGCTCTGGAAGGCAAGGTTGAGTTCAAGACCAAGTACGAGACCCAGACTCGTGTCGTCGACGAGGCCGGCAACGAGCTCAACGCTCCTGAGGGCGGCTGGCCTAAGGACATGGGTGGTGTCGCTCCTCCTCACCCCGATGTCGAGGGCGCCAACAGCGAGACTGTCAAGAGCGAGGCTGAAGAGGTCGTCCCTCCTCAGGACTACGAGGCTAGCCAAGACGGCGAGAAGGAGGCTGAGGAGTCTAAGCCTAAGCCTGCCAGCGAGGGTAAGGACGCTACCGCCAGCCAAGAGGGCGAGAAGCAAGCCGAGGCGGTCCAGGAATCCCAGGGAGCTGTGGAGTCCGAGCCCGAGCCCGCCAGTGAGGAGAAGGAGGACCTTCCTGCTCATGAGGAGCTATAAGAGTCAACTTCACCAGGTATTTCTTTGCTCCACGACGTCGCCATTCCAATGTGGCCGATATAAACGAGGGCTCCCTTCGGGCCCGCCGCCACTGCGTCCCGTGTAACATCATGTACTCATATCATCTGATAACAAACTGAGAAAGACGGGAGATGGGAAAAGATTTTTTAAGATGGTGTTCTCTTGTACGGGAATGGATTTAGGTAATAAGACATGCCATCCGCTTTACGAAAGAAAAACCACAAGAGCAAAAAAAAACCAAAAACAAGGGGAGGGTATCGAGGTGATACGGAACCTAGGACACCGGGACTATGGTGTCTTCTCATTTGTACTCTACCTAGTTGGGGCATGTCGTGGCATTTTACTGTGGGCTACAAACGTATGATGCACAATTCCCATCTAATTCAAGATGTTTCATGTTAATAATCACAAGTACTCGTGACTCGGGTCAGCTTTAGTCAAAGGTAAACGCTCAAGCCTGCATTAACCACGACCGACGAGAAACTTGACAGGTCCAAGGACCGCACAAACATGTTAAATGGAGCACAACATCACGGCAAACAAGGTTAGAAAAAAAGCTGAAACAATATGGTATCATTTCTATTACTACTACGACTATTAGCAGCGTCCACTCGTCGTGACGGCCGCGGATCTAGTGACTGTATGTGTAATCCAATCATGACGCTCAGCAATGAACACAAAAGGGGACATCTTATCCCGCAGCAAGACCCAATTCAGCCGTGATGCGCCAGCAATGAAGATGTGCAACTCAGAAACGCCTGTGTAACCACCAACAATCTCGAATCATCCATCCATCCCATTCCCAACCAAGCCCATGATTGTCATCTGATGTGTGTTGAAATCCCTCCTAATCTTCCTCGCTTTCTCTTCCCAAACAAAGGAAATTCGCAGTGGGGCGGTCCAACCCAAAGCCGCAGACCTGTCGATGCAATCCTGTGCAAGCCCGGAAATAATGTACAAGAGATAGTAATACAAGGTACCGCAAACGCGAGGCCAATGGTGATAAGGTACTCGGCAGGGCACGTGGTTAAATCAGGATTCCTTAGTAGGAATCGTAAGCGATAGGCGTTTCGTCTCTTCAGAGCCAGCAATGCTCTTGACCTCCAGAGACTGAATAGAGCTGCGAACGCTTCTGGCTCCGTCAGTCTGGTTCGGGGGTGTACGAGGCGCCTCAATTGGGCCCTTCTTAGTCATCTCCCTAATTCTATCGAGGTCCACTGGGGAGGCTTCCCTCGATGGAGGGGTGATCTTGTCTATTGAGACAGATTTGGAGCCAGCATCCTCCTCGTGACTGTTGCGTGGGCTCTTTTCGAGGTCCACGGATAGCGGTGACTGAGGTGCTGGGATGACGCCGCCGCCAATTCGAGCCCAGAACATCTGGTCTCGTAGCCTCACACTCTCTTCCCAGGCAGCCCTTTCATGGTCTTCGTCGTCAGCCCGCCAGTGCCCATCCTTGACCATTCGCAGGAAGCCAAGAAAGTCGCAAGTGGAGCGGACGCGGGAGAGACAGTACTTGCAGAGGGGATGTCGCTGGGCGGAATCAGCCTCGCTAGTTCGAAATCGATGTTGGCGCAGATACATAGGGTCGGAACGAGATTCGCCGCAGAGAGAACACGGATAAAACTGAGGTTTCGTTAAGGCGAGGAAGGATGAGGTGGAACCAGCGGGGACGGGCTCAACAACTAGCGATCCTTCTGTCATAGCGTTGATGACGGTTCGGCGAGCCAACCACGACAAGCCCGGAGCCATATCAAGTCGAAGTGTAGGGTCAATGTCCTCAACCAAGACACGCTTATAGAATCTGGTATCCTTGAGATTAGGGAGAGGAGCGGCCGAGGCGTTCGAGGTAGCACTCATGGTGGAAGCGGGAGTGTTGGGTGACTGAGGAGCGCTGCCACCGGCCTGGGCAGAGATGTTGAGAGAAGTGGTGGAAGCGTTGGAGGGATGGGCACTTGAAGTTGATCCACCAAGGCCAAACGCCGACAGAGCGTTGAGAGCGCTGATAGAACCCGAGGAAACGCGGCTGTCGGTGCGTTTGCGGGATAGGCGGGCGAGGTTCGTGAAGTCGTCATAGGACGTGAGGTCGGTTCGCAAAACGGGCTGGACCAGGTGAGGGAGGGCAGTAGGGGGGCATGGCTCGACGGAGACGCCCCAGGGGGACGGAAGAGGGTCATCGCTAGAAGCTCGTTGCTCCTCTCGAGGATCGGGCTTGGTAAGGCCAGGTGAAGAAGGGGCGGTAGCGTTGATCTGATCCTCCTGTTCGGCGGCCATGTGTTCCATGACGTGCTTGAGTTCGAAAAGTTGCTCCTGTTGGGACTTGAGAAGGCTTTCTGAGTCGGCAAGCTGGGACTTGAGCTGGTCGTTTTTGCGTTGCAAGACTTCGTGGTCTGCCTTGGCCTCCTCTTTTGCACCGATGACCATCTTGTTGGCCTCTTCGAAGAGTGCAGTCGTCAGGTTCTCCAGTTCTTGCTCAATCTTCTTCTTATCCCTTTCCGTATCCAGACGTTTTTGTCGCTCCTCCAAGATCTTGGCGTGCAGAACCCTCTTCTCGGCCTCAACGGTGTGTTTGCGTATCCAGACGTCACCAGTGAGCATCTCGCGCTGGGAGGCGTTCTGAGCCTCGAGATTACGGATGTGTTCTCGGGCGGTTTCGAGCTCATGGCGGGTAGATGATAGGGAGTCGTCGAGGAAGGTTTGATGGTTGATGGCGTTTATGAGTTTGGTGCTAAGAGTGGCCACCTCGTCGTTGAGGTCGGGGTGGCGGCTAGGGCTTGGGGCACCGGCGTCGTCGGCCGGGCTCATGGCCCTACTCCGGGGGTCGGGCAAAGTGCTCATCTCATCGCCAAAGTCGTGTCGGGCAGGCGAAGAAGCCGTAGGCAAATGTGCGGAGGATGATGACTTGGTAAGGGGGTGGGCGGAGGCAATGGAGGGTGTTCGAGGCCTATTGGTGGTGGCGGCGATGGAAGAGAGAGAGCGAAAGTGGCCGAGGGAACGTCGGGATTTGGGGGATGCACCGGCGAGAGGTTGTGACCAGCCGGCCGCGGACATGGTCATGAATCTATCACGAGCGAGAGCGATTGTTAGCAAGGGCGATGCGATAAAGAATGTGGTAAGAGGGTGGCGTCTTGAGTCACAAGAATCCGAGACACGGAGCAGGAACAGGAGCAGGAGGAGAAGCGGAAGGAGCGAGGCGAGGAACATACGAGTCCATCGGGGCAGGCGCGTGGTATGTGTGTCAGTCGTAAACGTCTTGTGCTCTCGGCCCCGAGAGAGGTGACGTGACGTGACTGACGGGTCGGAACAAATCGAATTGGCAGCCGACACACCAGGATCGAGCGTCGGGATGAGCGATAGAGAGAGTAGGAAGAGTCGAGAGGGGAGGTTGATGAGCTCGGATTTGAATGGGATGGACGGAGAGATGGAGGATGGATGGAGAGATACGAAGTACAGATGGAGATGGGAGAGAATGGGTAGTGGATGGATGGAGGCAAGTGCGGATCCTCCGGGGACGGGACGGGCGTTGGATGGTGGATGGTGAGTGACGAATCGATAGTCAAGAGAGACCAAGAGAGGAGAGAGCGAGACCTAAAGGAAGACCAGACCAGACCACGGACCGGGGGTTTAAAGAGCGAGCGGAGAAAGGCTGTTGTGGCTGGGTCGCCAAGGAAAGGATAGGTAGGTAGATAGGTGAGGTAGGTACTCTGTAGTAGTACGAGGCCTCTCTCATTCGGTTCGTGTCGCCTTAATCTCTCAGTCGCGAATCCATTGGGATTAAATTCCTCACTTCAGCAAACCTTGGTCCCCAAGTGAAGGAGAGGTCGACGAGGAGATGATTGATGATGAAATAGTAGGAAAGCAAGAGGTTTGCTGCGAAGATGGATGGGAAGAAGCACAGTAGAAATGTAGCAGTGACCGAGGGAAGGAGCGCTGAGAGGGGAAGGTCGGTTGAAGCAGGGGACGGAAGCAACCCAAAACCTTGTAGCGATCGATGTGCAGTGCAGTGCTGTGCTGTGGTTGTGCTGTGCAGCAACCAGTATTCGTGCAACCAAAAGTACCTGAAGAGGTACATGTCGGCTCTTCCTCCCGCGCGTAAATCTTCGACTCGTGAGAGGAGAAACGAAAGTACCTCACACCCGTGCAAGGTACCGGCGTTCGTGGTCCTACCAACCCGCTGCCAACAGGGCCCATCTGTGGTGCTGCAGAGCCAGCAATCCCAGGTCACAGGCGCCAAAACCCCCCCAGCACAGCCACGTCCCCTCCCTATCGTCTGCCTCCGCCCTCGCTCAACGGTCACCAACAAAACGCCCAGCACGAGGTGCGCACAACCAACGTCGCCGCTCCGCACTACCTAAGTAGGTAGTCTACATAGTAAGGTAAAGGATGCCGCCCCAAAGGTCGAAGCCCCCCCCCCCCAACAACTCCTTTTTGCCGGCCGAACCCATTGTCGACATGTCCTCGCCACGAGTCGCTTCCTGACGCCACCCCATCATTGCCCCAGCGCTTACAAGATACGCTAGTCCCTCTTTAGGTGTAGCTTCTCCGCGAACGGGGCAGCACTCGACCTTTGGCTGCATTGGGATTTGCGACCAGGTACCTTAGCTCCATGTACCTCCCGTCTCCCGTCTTCAAGACTCTCCTTCCCCTCAGGCTCTCTCTCGTAGGGCAGCTATACGAAAGGGTCGGGTACCAAATACTTGGGTTCTTTTGACGGTCCCTTGTCGATACGACTCGTTAGTGGTGGACTCGATCTATCCCGCTTTGCCTAACTTCTCTTTCTCCTTCCTCCACCTCCACCTCCACCTCCACCTCCACCTCCATCCCGTGTGCACTATTCGTAACTTACATACTCGTGCTATTCCCATCTTCGCAGCACAACTACCTACGAATACGCGCTAATGACCTGGGATGCCCGAGTCTAGACTCTGGAGCCTCTAGATCCCAGGCTTTCCGAGCCACGGCGCAATCAGAGCCATTGGCACACTAACGGACAACGAGCCAGCTGAGCAGGGGGGGGAGGCAGCTCGAATTCCCGCTTAACTGGATCCGTCTGTATTCGTACTTGGCGCAATCGGTCCTGATGAGAGTGCGTGAGTGACAAAAGGCGCCTCGGCAGCTACGAACTCGGGGCAGAGAGAGACACATGAGATCGACAGACGACTTCCAAGGCCACCAGTCCGACGCTAACTTCCACGCTTTTCCAATGGGTACGACTTTTTCTATTCAGCTGTTGACCGGTCAATATATTCGTAAATCAATATAAATTGGATTTCTACGGTGCCTGTTGTAGATAAATTACCACGAGGAGATGAGATGAGATGGATGACATGACCGGGCAAGGGGACGGATGCGCACCCATGATCGTGTTCGTGTCGCTGTCGTGTGTCGTATCGCCCACGCGCTACTTCGTGCAGACCAAAGATGACGGCACTGATGACAGGTACGAACGGACGGATCCTTGTCTTCCACGTATCCAAGCGCACGGCCGTTTTCAGCCCATTCAGCCTCTTTCGCGGCGGATTGACGCCGAGAGTCAGACGACAGGACGGACATTCCTGCCCTGACACGATGAGACGCGCTTGGACCACCAAGCACAGGAAATCCTCAGATACAGGGTAGGCAATTGAGCTTCTGCATCTCTGCCCAACCATCATATATACCATCTCGTAAATAAATAATTCCAAGTTGCCGGAAGTTGACAGCTAATTAGCATGAAGGGGAAACGTAGTATCACCCCACGGCCGCTATCATTCGTAACTAGCTCGACCTTGTCATCAGTCAGTCATCCATCATTCAGCATCGTGACATGGCGCCCACGAGAACTCATGCACCGCATACATCACAACTCGCTAATAATGGCGCCTTCGTGGCTGAACCTTGTCGTCCAAACTCTCCTTCAAAGAGTCAGTTTCTTCGCCACTATGATTCGAACGTTCCTTTCTGAGCAACGTGGCAAAAGGTTATGGTACCTGACGCTAGCAATATCTCGCTTCATTACTTGTACTAGCACTATGCCATTCCCCAGCCCGTAGCCTCACATGGGACACACTAACTTGCTTGACTCGAGAAATAAAGCATACATGCACGCACGTACGCTTGTGTATGTTTATATATCTGAAACAGACTGGTATCCTTCGCTTTTGTCAACCTCCCTCTCTGTATTATATCGTCCGCTATTCTCCAGCTTACAAGGGTATGAACCATGGCCACGACGCCAGGCTGAGTATAAGAATAAAACCACAAACAAACTATTCCAATGTGAAACACCTTTTTTTTTAACGCCTTCTTCTCCAGCTTTCACAATGAAACGAAAGCCCAAAGGCATATAGAAAAGAAGAAAAAAGAAATAGGGCAAGATAGAGTACACCACCACATTGATGTGCGTGGTTGTCCATGTACATGTACAGTCTAGTTGAGCAGAATTCCCAACTATGCTCCTCAATCGTTCCACTCTCCGTACTCGGGCATCCCGTAGGGATTCCACTCCTGTCCTGGATAGCTCGTCGCGGTCATCGGAGGTGGCACCTCCCCGTCCGAGTCTTCGTCGGGATTGTAGTGTATTTTCTCCTCCTGAGTCTCCAGTCGCACCTTTCGCCTGTGAGCTTCTTCTGTATCCTCCAGCTCGGCAGCTCCATTGAGTCTTCGTGTGTTGCTCCTCACCGGCGCTCCGTTGCTTGGCCCCCGACTTGGCTCCGGAGATGGTGTATGCTCTTGGCTGCCACTAATCTTGTCCTTCCTCAACTCGTGTCTTGGCTCATTGATTGGCGGTGTAACGATATCCTCGGTACTGGTCCCGTCTCTTGCCCTTTCCTGGGTCGCGTTCATATCAACACTCTGGTCGTCGCTAACTGCAGAGGTCGAGTATGCGTGCGAGTGTGACGGGCTGACCTTGCCGTCTACCCCCCCTGGAGGGCTTAACGAGATTTGCCTCAACTCATCTCTCATGTTGTAGTTTTCGTTGACTTCGGATTGACCTCTTTCCCTCGATGTTGAAATGGCCTCAACGCCAGGAGTAGGCAGAGGGGCGACAATGATAGGACTCTGAGTTTCAACCAACCTGTTCCCGTTTGACTGCGGCTCGGGTTGGCCCTGGTGAGTTGGTGGCGCTCCATTACCTCTCATACCCAAAGCAGTTGCATTGGGGGGCGGGTTAGAGACGACCCTTGGGCTTGCGTTGTTTATCACGCTCATGGTGACCACATTGGGGGGCGGGTTGGAAAATACTCTGGGGCTTCCGTTGCTCTTTTCGCTCCCACTTCCGCTTCCACTTCCGCTGTGTTGACTGTTTTCGCTCGCGAACCGTCGTAAATCTGGGCGCGGCTGCTGAGTGGCATTGAAGGGGTTGCTCTGGGGAGATGTGGGAGTTTGTCCTTGCTGCCCCATCTGATAAGTCTGATATCTAGGGTCGACGCTGCCATGGCGATCAGCTAGCGGGGAGGTAAATTGGACTCCTGGTTGAGGCGTTGGCTGAGGTGTTGGCTGAGGTGTTGGCTGGGGTATTGGCTGTGGTGACGGCACCTGGAGTTGGGGTGGAGGCTGTCCTGGGAACAGCGGCGGTCCAGTAACTGGAGCAGGAGGCTGCTGCTGAGGATAGTGCTGTTGGATATTGTGCACCTGCTGTTGGGCAAACTGAGCTTGGTTCGGATGTTTACCCACGTTGTACGGTGAGGGAACAAGCATTCCTTCGCCATGAACCGCCTTATATCCTTGTGGGATGGGCACTTGGGCGTACTGAGGTTCATTCAATCTCTGTGATTGCTGCTGCGGCTGAATCCGAGCTGGGCCTTGGAAACCTTGGGAAGAGGCCTGGCGCAGGGTCTTGACGGGCTGGTTGGGTAGTCCAGGTTGTCTCTGTGCTTGTCCAGGAGGTCCCATGGAATGGCCAGCGGGCGGTGCTGGTGGGTGCGGCTGCTGTTCCATAGCAGATGTCATCGGTGTGAAGGGCTTCTGCCCCATGGGCGGGCTGGCATTTGCCCTTGGTTGGAACTGTTGCTGTCCCAGAGGAGGACTGGTGGTTGTTCCTGGAGGGAATGCCTGCTGTCCCACGGGCGGGCTTGCAGTCGTCGACGAGGATTGCTGCTGCCCTAAAGGCAGGCTAGCATTTGTCGGCTGGAACTGTTGCTGTCCTATAGGAGGGCTACCGAAATGCGACGATTGTCGCCGAGAATAGCTCTGCGGATGCCCCATAAACTGCTGCGGCTCCTGCTCGGGCACTTGCTGCTGCTGTTGCTGTCCAGGCATCTGCTGTCCAGGAGACATTTGTTGTCCAGGTTGTATCTGGTACCCAGGATGCATTTGCTGTCTAGGGGCCATCTGTTGTCCAGGATAAAGTTGCTGTTGTTGTGATCCAGGATGCATTTGTTGCCCGGGATGCAACTGCTGCCTCGGTTGCATCTGCTGTTGCATGTTCGGAACACCCTGAGGGAACCTCTGCTGAAGCATTCCCTGTTGTAGCATTCCTTGGGGAGGCATTCCCTGTTGACCTTGCATGAATCCCGGAGGGGGAGTCTGTCCCTGCTGAAGAACCTTGGAGTTTCGCTTGAACGCCCCAAGCAGTTTGCTCGCCTTCTTCTCTCCGCCTTCAGGCTTTCCCTGAGCCTGTGGTGGCTTAGGTCCCGCCTGGCCAGACATTCGATTTCTCAGGCCCCTCCACTTAGATGCGGGACTATCTTGTCGAACTGGCACATTCATCGGTGGCTGGAATCCGGGAGGAGCCGATCCATCCTTCGGCGGCACTTGAGGCCCCAGAGGGGTCGCCATCTGCATCGAATTTCGTGAGAAAGGCACAGAAACCTGTGATGATGGACTCGGTATGGTCTGGAAGCTGGGAGCTCCATGGAGACTGGGAGTTTGCTGGCCAGGACGGACCTGATAGCCTCCTTGTTGGGGGGTCATCCGTTGCTGTTGTTGACGATGCTGAGACTGCTGTTGCTGTTGCTGCTGGTGCTGCTCCCGATGCTGCTGTTGTTGCTGGAACGAACCGGATGGAGCAGTCTGCTGCTGCTGCTGCGGCGGCGGCGGCGCTACCATACGTGTCCCGAGCCCTTGTTGTTGCAGTGGCGGTGTGTTGGAGGCCGCAGACAGTGAAGGCGTAACGGGTTGTGATCCCCGGGCGCTCAAAGTTGCCGTGGATGCAAGTTGAGGACTCTGGCCCATGCTAGAGTCGGCTATGGATGGCGGTCCCGTCTTTGATACTGTCGAGACTGGAGATTGGGGCAGGTCGTCTCGGTTATTGCTCTCCTGGCGTGCGTGACCAGGCCTATCATCAGACGTCCACGAGAAGCTGGGCGAACCCATTCCAGGTCGTTGCGCCTGTGTGATATCGGCACCGCCCTGGAAGGCCTCACCAACAGATTGGTTGGAAACCTGGTGCGAGGCGTGTGGAATTGGAGCCGTAGTCATTCCATGAGAGCCTGACCGCATCGCCACGGAATCATCATTCCGAGGAGCTGGCTTGAAATTGTCTGATGGGTCTGGCGATCTAGGAAGGCTTGATACAGTAGGAGACCCCTTCGGTGTCATGGATTCTTGTCGTAGGGGCGACGGCCGAGGCTGGAGCAAAGACGCCTCCGACTGATTCATCTCGGTATTTCCAAATCCTCGACCAGGTTCCGCAAATGTAGGATCACTCGACGAAGGCCGTTCGGGTGAGTTCTGGGCCTGAGAATCAAGTGACTCACTTCCTGTCATCCGTCGTAGCATTGGCGGCTGCGTTGGGGACTGAGGCACTGGAGATGTTTGTCCTGACGGAAATTGCATTTGAGAGAATTGTCCTTGAGAATATTGTCCTATTGGCAATTGACCTGGGATAACCTGCCCTGAAGAGTGCTGTCTGAGAGGAGGTTGACCTGGAGGAGCCTGTTCTATGGCAGCCTGTCTTGCGGTAGATTGTGCTTGGTTATCTTGAGGGAATTGTCCCTGAACCTGCCCGGGAGAGAATTGACCATGAGAAACTTGATTGAGCGGAGACTGCACTGGAGAGATTTGCTCCTGATGATCTCGGGTAAGTTGACCAGGTGACTGCTGTCCTTGAGGAAACTGGCCTGAAGGAAATGGTGCCGGAACTTGCTGCCTCAAAGGAGACTGCCCAGGAGAAACCTTTGCTGTAGGGGGCTGTCTTGCTGGAGACTGTCCCTGATTATGCGGGGCAAACTGCCCTTGCAACTGCTCTGGAGAAAGGTGCGCATGACCGCCTCGGGACATTTGATTAGAACCAGGCTGTCCCGCAAAAGGTTGACCCTGGTTGCCTTGTGTAAACTGGCCCCCAAGCTGCCCTTGGCTACCCTGAGAAAATTGAGTCCGAGGCTGATTTTCCTGGGAGAATTGGCTCTGAAGCTGCCCTTGACTACCCTGGGGGCGCAGTTGGTTATGAGCAGGCTGTCCCGAAGGAGGTTGTCCTTGGTTGTCTTGAGAGAACTGGCCCTGAAGTTGCCCTGGGGGCTGTTGGCCTTGATGGGGCTGTGCGAGGGAGGGTTGTCTTAGAGGAGGCTGTCCGAGTGGAGACTGTCCAATAGGAGGCCGTCCCAACAGAGACTTTCCTGGAGGATGCTGTCCAAGGGGATTCTGCGACGGACGCAGTTGCAAGTGAGACGCCTGTCCAGGCGGAGGTCCCTGTTCCAGAGGAGGCCCTTGACCCGGGGGTGCAGCAACAGCGCCGTCTTGAGAATGGGGTCGATTCTTCCCGTGCCCCAGGAGCCCAGATATCAAACCCGCCGCAGAGCCCCGCCTCTTACGCCGTTCCGGACTGTCCGGCGGCGGTGCCGGCCCTCCAGATCCTCCAGACATGATCGGGGCCCCATACGGCGCAGCGCCTGCGGTATTGCTCCGCACGAACCCACCAGGCGGCGGCGGAGGACCCATGGAGCCGGGCGGCTCGGGAGTCTGGGTGCCCGTAGTAGGCCGCGTGGGGTGAGAGATCACCGGCCTCTGGACGTCCAGGCTGGGGCGGTGGAAGATGCCCCCAACGGCAGAGCGGGCGGTCGAGAAGCGCTTCTTCGACGCCGACGTGCTGTTCGCGGCGCTTCCAGGCTCGTTGACCAGGCTGGAAGTGGACGAGCGAAGGGGAGTGTTGGACTTGCCTTTGAACTGCGCGCCGGCGACAGCTCCCAGCCCAGTGCCGAAGCGAGACGGCCTGCGCTCGGATTGAGGCGACTCCGGCCTCATCTGGTCCGGGCCAATGGGAGGCGGATGTGGAGCTTGGCCCGGGGGTGGAGTCGGGGCGCCGTCCCTGCTCTGCTCTGGGTGGTCCATTGAGGGCCGACCGCGAAGGCTGAAGAGGAAACTTCCTCTGGCGGCCTTTTTGCGTTCCTGCTGCTCCTCCATTGTAAAGCTAGAATCCGAGACGTCGTCGTTGGCTTGCTGGATTGAGTGAGGTTCGGCTCTGGGCTCAACCGACGAAGGTCTCGCGAAGCGGTTGCCCAAGTCCTTAAAAAGGCTGGAGCTCTTCCTGCGACCGTGATCCTCGGCGCCGGCGTCGAACTCCGGACCACCGGTGGTGGCGCGGGGGATGGAAGCGGCGTCCTGCGAGTGACGGGGCGGGAATTGCGGGCCAGGTGGAAGCGGGTTGGTCTCAGAGTTGCTTCGCGATCGCTGGCCGGTGCGGGTGAAGAGCTCCGGGTACCGACGCGCAGACGACGGAGGTACATCCGAGGGCTTCTGCCTCGGCCGCGGGTGTGACTGCGACTGCGACTGCGACTGCGACTGCGACAACGAGAGCGATAGCGACTGGGATGTTGACGTGGACGGCGTCGGGGACGCGGCCGACAGCGGGGAGGTGGGAAGCGTCACCCCCGTCTCTTTGTCGTATCCAAAATAAGGCTGTTGTTGTGAGTCGCCGGTCCCTGCGCGATTTCTGGCGACGACGTGAAGCGGCTCTGACAGGTGGCTCTCCTCGAGTTTCCAGGGACCAGAAGGGGGGAGCTTCTGGATTGGGTTACCCGCCATGTTGGGTGGTATCATTGGTGGCGCGCCAAACGGCAAGCTTTGCTGCTGCTGGTCGACCGGCGATCTAGGACTGGGACTGGGAGCGTGTGGATGCATTGGCGCTGCATCAGCGTCTGGCCGAGCCTGCTCCTCTTGCGGAGCCATGGGCGGCTGCTCATCCGGGGCAGACGCCATCCTTGCAGGCACCTTCTGGCTGTTGACGGCGAATTGTTGACGTGAGGTTCCAGGATTGGTGCTGACGGGTTCTTCTGCCATTGCGAGATCCGGCTCGTGGTCAGCAGTGCTAGTATTCCCGGGGAAACGCAAGCGTGTCACGCCATCATCATGCTCGTCGTAATCTTCGAGAGAAAAGCGCGCCGCGGCTGGACGCGCTTTTGAGGTCATGCCAAAAGTAGAGCCCCGTCTGATTGGCGGCAGCCCGATGAAGGATGAATTACGCTTAGGGGCTTCTGCCTCAGCAACAGGCATATTCGCAGTAGACACAACAGACACGGGCGGATGCTGGTTGCTGGGGCCGGGATTCCGGGCAACGGGCACGGCGGCTCCCCCGGCAGCCGGTGTTTCATGAAGCGCCGGGGGACGCGTCTGTGGAAGCGCCCCTGGAAGCGCCCCTGGAAACGCCCCCGCAAACGCCCCCGGAAGCGCCCCTACCGCCGGCTGGCCCGGCCCCAAGCGGATCGGAACGTGCTGTGGCTGTGGAGATACCACTACCCACTCCTCGGAGGCTCGGTCATTATCAGATGCCGCGGCGGGCACTGCTGCCGTTGATCTATCTGTTAGGGGCTGGTGTTGCTCGCCTAATTGGACACCCGAGTGCTCAGAGCTATCATCCCTGGCTAGGTTTGTATCCTTGAACGGGTCCCATGGGCTGTTGTCGTGGCTGATGGGCGTTGGGATCTCCCACTTCGCTTCTTCGCGCTCTTTACTCATGGAAGCCGGCCGAGCTTGCTCATCATTCATTGCCTGGGAGCCTTGGGTCTCGGCTGAAACATGCCGCCTACCAAATTCGCTGGCCCAAGACGCGGGGCGGAATGGGTTTATACTCATACGACTCGAGTGGGAGGATGGAGGAGCGCGGCTTTCCGCACGCGCTGCCTGCTCCGTGCGGGATCTTGTACCAATGCTCAGACCCCATGATGATCGCCTCTCATGCTTGACCTTGGGATACACCACTGGGGGAGGGATGGGTTCGCCCTGTCAACCAGAAACATTAATAACCTCTTCTCATCACATTGGACTAGACGAATGGGCAGCGGCATAGTGGTATGTGGGAAAAAGGGAGAAAAAGCCTCGTAGCATTCCTATCTCGTACACCCGTCTCGTCATAAGGCCCCGAGTGAAACACAAGCTCCGAAGCGTATGATGAAGAGAGATTTAAATCCAACAAGTACCCTGCCCAGGGTGAAAAGGAATAGGCCCATAGCAGGCCCTAAAAAAAAGAAGTGTCAGTGAAATACCTTGTCCCCAGTTCCGCGCAATTTGCTCCTCCCCTTGCTAAACAATCCCTTGCCCATCTTCCCGGCCGAGTGTATGAGCTCCTTGCCCTTCGTGCCAATCTGATTGCTAGAATTCCCAAAGGTGCTGGTGGCTTGTGAAGGTATCGGCAACCCGCCTATTCTTGACCGACTGGAAGCGGGTGGCGCATTGACTGAAGGCGAGCTAGCATTGAGATACTGTTGGTAGTACGGTTGTTGCGTTGAGGGATTGGACCCGACAGAGCCCGCAACACTGCCCCCTGGGACGACGATCGGGGCGCTTGTTCCGCTGAAGGAGGCTGTTGCGTTAGCATACTCGGGGTGCTGGTTCTTCAAAGAGAGGATCCAGTTGTCCAAGCCTGTTTCGGCCATAGCGAAGGCTCTCCGCGACTCTTCATACTTGGCAATCCTCTGAGCTGGGTTGGGGAGTCCCATAATCTCCTTGAAGCCCATAACGTCTGGCAACTGACCAGGTGGCGGAGGTGGAGCAGTCGACGTTGTTGGACGGTCATCTGGCGGTGGTGTCATTGACACAGTGTGTGACTGTGAGTCGACCAGCATCTTCTCATTCCCAATGGACTGACGCCGATTCTCGGAACCGGGCGCAATGCTCTCGTCCGTCCGAGTTGAAACGGGGGAGGGAGGCTCAAGCATGGATGGTAGAAGCTGTGTTTGTGGTCCAATGCTAAGCATGGAAGGCTGCTGGGAGATATCTCCAGGTGTTCTCGCCATCTTGGGAGTATCTACCACGGGGCTGGTAACATCGGACACGACATCTTTGGGCGATTGAATATCGGATTGCCCAAGCGATGAAGGAGTGTTGATTCTCGGAACGGCCTTTGACGACCCATCTGCAGGTGGTTCGCCCTTGAGAACCTTGGCATTAGGCTCAAACCCAGCCTCCCAAGAGAATCGCTTCCGGAGATCCGGATGCTCCTGGCTGCCCGCCCCGTTGTCGTCGCTCGAAGGAGCCAAAGTCGACGAGGGAGTGTCAGTCGCTCGGATAGCTGCTTGTGATCCTTGCGCACCGCTTGGCACAGGCGTAGGCGAGGTGACTGGTTCGCTGCCCTTCTTCTCGGGTCCTGTCTTCTCCGTCGAATCTTCCCAATAGCTGTCATAGTCGCTAAGGGTATAGCTACTGTTGCGAGTATCCCGTCTGTCCACAGGTGCCAGCGATGTTGAGGTTTCTCCAAGGGGACTTGGTGCAGGGGCAGTTCCGACAGGGCTGAGGGTCCTCATAATCTCGTCACTAAGTATGTCACTGTCCTTGACAGGCGATGATGTGGCGGTGCTCAAGGTAGACTCTCGTAAAAGTGGTTGAGGTTGAAAGTCGGAAGCGGAGCTGTCTAGACGACGAGGCTGTAGTGGCTCTGTAGGTGTGATCTCAGGCCCTGGTGCCTGGCTAGGGGTACCAGACACTTGGCTCGTCGCCGCATTGTGGGTTTCTGTCGGCGGAGCGATTCCCTTGGCATGAGGGCTTGGGGTGCGCAGAGGTGGGATAGATCGAGGATCTGACAGAGACAGAATAGAATTGGTGTCGACAGGGGGCTGGCTGTTATCGAGGGAACGTCCCGAAACTTGAGGATGTTCACCTTGCTGCGACTGAGATCCCACCGTCGTCTCGGGCTGCTCGGCAGTGCTCTTACCAGATGAGGCTTCCGTACCCAGGGGCTCCAGAATCTTGGGCTGATCTTGTTTCACAGGGTCTTGTGTCTCGCTGTTTGATGTAGAGAAGAAGTCGGATCCAAACACTGACATACGGTTAACATCAGGCAGCTTGGGGCTGACTGATCGATTGCGGTCAACGGGCGGATACGCATCGACAACCGGTTCCCTCTTCTCAACCGCTGCAAAAGGCACTGGGGCATTCGTCGCCTGCTGACTGGCCTCCTCGGAGGGTGGCGTGAGTCGCTCGGCGGGTTTGGGAATCGCCGTGTCTGTGATCGGCTGTGGCGAGCCGGTGGCCTTACGGTCGTCCTCCACATGTCGGTAGATATCAGACGGTCGAACTAAAGGAGACGACCTTGCCGGGGTAGAGCTGCCAGTACTGTGAGGGGTCGACGAGCGAGCTTCGGCTTGGAATGCTGCCACCGATGGAACTTGAGATGAGAGGGGGGCTGGCGACGCATTTCGCCCCCCTATGGGCGAGGCCGGGTTTCGAGCTGCGTCTTGAACCTGGGCTAGGACGGTGGGATTTGGGGGCGCCGTATGCTCAGCCTCAGTCGCGGAGGAGTGATCGGTTTGAAGGTGAAGGGAAGGGGGCCCGCTGGAACTTCGAGAGCTAGAGCCGACGGCGGCGGCCAACCTCGGAGAGGGCCTGTTTTGTTCGGATGGGAGACGCTGGCCGATAGAGCGAAGACCAGTGGTGACGCGCGAGACGGGAGGAGGGGGGGCAGGCTCGTCGTCCTCGGACTCGTCGGCACCCCAGTCATCGCCGTCGTAGTTTTGGACCTTGGCCTCGACCCATTTTCTCGTCTTTTTTCGGTTGATGTTGACCTGGTAACTTCCAGCCGTGGGAGTGTCGGGAGTCCTAGTGAGACGGCATCATGTCAGGGTCCGATAAAGCGAGCATGTCGAAGAGGGGATTCTTACAACGGAGACTGCCCTTGCGCAAAAGGATTGTTGTATGTCCCGTCCATCACGTCCGGAACTATTCGGTTAATTACAGGAACATTATTCTCCAAGAGCGAGGCTTGGGAGAAATGCAATGAACGGATCGAGAGGGATTGCGATGTTTCGTCAAAGTCGCTATCGGTCGATTTACGATGGCCTCGTTAGGCTCGAGAGCGGTACTGAGTCGGAGGAGGGAGAGGGGAGATAGGTGCGTGACAAGAGAACTAAGGATACAAAAGCCGAACAATAATGATTCAGACAAACAAAGCCACAGCTTAAAGAAGTGATACACGAAGAAGACGAAAGTGCGACGCGCGAGGACAAGACACGGCCGACAGGAGGAGGTATTGGCGGTGATGATGTTGATGGTGCGGTCAGGCACTTTTGCTGGAGATGGAGATGATGGAACAATTTGGGACTGGAGGGGGGAGGCGTCGGCGGCGGCGCGGTGGCAGCGGGCTGGGTGCAGCAGGACGGGGCCTAGCGAGGGCCTAGCGAGGGATGGAACGGTAACTTGCAGTGGACGGACACCTCAGACAGGCGACCACCTCCACTGTGAGTAGCCTGTGACTAGTGGACAGGGGGCGGAATGGAAATTACCTATGGCGGGCCTTTGCCAGCTGTACAGAGAAGGTCGCGCAGGACTACTACGAATGCACTACCAGCAGCGCACCGCCTATCACAATGTACTTTGACGCGACCAAGATCAGCTGGCTTGCTGTGTTAGTGCCCCTGTGCCCACCACTACGCCCAGTACGCACGACTCGACGACGTCACAGCAGCCACAGCCGCCACAGTGCAATCCAGAACAACAGAAAGACTGATCTCAATCAACTGAGGTATGAGGGCACATTTCTCTCTGGTTTCTATGCTTAGACGGTGAATGAAGGGGTCAGCCAGTCGTGAGCGTGCTGCAAGAACCAGGTCCCCTCCCTCTGCTGGCTGAATACGACGTCGCACCAAGTGGTGGGCTGCGGACACGGAGTTCTTCGTGCCTACATACTATGTAGTACTTCGTACTACATACACGGACCAGGGACGTTGACCACGGGGCGAGGATCAACGGGGCGTAGCGAACCCTCCCCTGTTGGCGTTCATGGGAATCCTCGAGACACAAGAACAGCATTACACCGTCAAGCAGTGGATGTCTGATTTTTCGCTCGTAAATTTCCACCAGAGCGATGAGATGGTCTAATAAGGGTCTGGTCCAACAATTTATTCTCCAAGTACACATCACCAGGCTGCAGTCTGCATTCTGCGGAGAATCCACAATAACGGAACATGTGCACGGCACAGCCCGTATTGCGTACGCATGCAAGCGCCCACGACCACCACGACCACCACTATAGAAATAGCATTCTTTTATTAATTAGTCAACACAGGATACCCAACCTCTTCTCGCACACGCAAGCCCTTCGAGACAGTGACGTCGAGTGATGCGATGCAATGGGATGTCCGTGTACGCCGTTATCCTTGTATCCCTCCTGTTCTCCCAGGATCATGGCTGCGCTGCAGGATACGTACGTAACCGCCACGGACACGGAAGAGGAAAGAAATGATGCCATGCCGTCACTTGTCCTGAAAGCCTCGGCTCCACTCTGCTGCAGTGTTCCCGGGCGTCTAGTTTCGTTCTCCACCAGTGGCAGTTAGTTGTGTCTGTCCACTGAGAGCTAATGTTGATAGAGGGATCTACTATAAATAAGTACCGACCACAGGGCTTCTTGTTGATATCTTAATGTCAACTAATCGATTATGAAGGGATGGCCATGTGTTTCTTTCTATATATATTTATTGCTGTCATGTTAGCCCGGAAGTCCTGTTCATCTCTCGTTAACATCAGAAATCGATGAGCTAAGGAGTTGGAGGTCGCAACTATGAAAGTGAAAAGTAGGAAGACTTGAGTCGACAGTATATCAGTGAGCTATGATATCTTGCAGCCAACTCGAGAACCCGCATGTAACGGCGGCAACCACGGCATATCTACTGCGCATTTCCCCATTGCGCATGATTCCTCGTTGAACTATGTACAATGTTTTGGCACCTCCCAATGGTTCTCATCTCACCTAAGCCGAATCCCAGCCCTATCCCTTCAGTACAGCATTTCTTCAAACCTAATATGTATCGACGTCTGATTCACAAAAATCAGCTAACGTGCATGATGTAGATGGATGTACCTGCATCATGTTTAGGCTGGGTTTCGAAGCCGCATTGCCCGAATTCGAAATCCAAACGTGGCGAGTGCGCTTGCACGGCCACATGGCAGAGACGACAGGCATTGGAAGCCTCGAACGCCGGGTGGCGGCATTACCTCGGAAGAGCGAATGAGCCAGCGTGGCGGGACTGATTGCCTTGTAATTACGCAGTACGCTACCCTGCAGCCCTGGCGGGGACCGAGACAAACCACCATCTGGATCCCCTTTCAGGCACAGCGACCAAACCTCGTTTGTCTCTGACATTCCCACGTTGAAGCCTTTTCCCTCTCCTCTTCGACCCTTGACTCGCCGACTCCTCGATTTCCTTCTCTCCAGAAAAACTACGTCCTGCTATCTCATTTTCGACTTCGGATTAATCCGTCCTAATCGCATCTTCGTCCTCATTTCCGTCGTCCGGCGCCCGCAAGATTGTACCCCTTCGAGGCGCGTGTCGTATTCGTACTTGGCCCGAGGCCTTCTGCACCCGAGGTATCGACGTTGGCAATCGACCCCGACTACGACCACGACCCAAAGGCGCCTCGACGGACTCCGTCATCTGCCACTTAACATACCCTCGCCCTTCCTCGAGAACCGAAACCGCGCTGGCCGCATTCCGTCCTCGCCGTCCCTAATCCGTCGCCACCATGGCTGTCGCATCCATCCAAGATCGAACCTCGGAGTTCAAGTCGGTGCTCGTTCAGGCCCAGCGTCGCCAGGCCTCAGCCAAGGTTGGCTCACAGCGGAGATCCCTCCTCTCGGATGCCCAGAAGTCCGCCGCCAATGGCGATGGCCGACCCAGGAGATCCGACTTTGCCAGGCAGGCGGCCGACATTGGACGAGGCATCTCGGCAACCATGGGAAAGCTAGAGAAGCTAGCACAGCGTGAGTTCCCACGCCCTTCGGTGGTCTATGATGGCGCCCTCGGCGAACATGTGTATTGGCCTTGGAGATGGACACTGACTCGTGAATAGTGGCAAAGCGACGTACCCTCTTCGACGATCGACCTGTCGAAATCAACGAGCTTACCTTTGTTATCAAGCAAGATCTATCGTCCTTGAACCAGCAGATTGGCTCTTTGCAAAACCTATCGAAGCAGCAGCACCCCAAGGCTGATCAGGAGGGCGAGCACAACAAGAACGTCGTCTACCTGCTGCAAGGCAAATTGACAGATGTGTCAGTCAATTTCAAGGACGTGTTGGAGGCAAGGACAAAGAACATCCAAGCATCGAGGTCGAGGACAGAAAATTTTATCTCGAGCGTATCCCAGCACGCGCAGCCGTCGCTACAACAATCAGCGTCGCCGCTCTACGGAACCCCCAACCGCAACTCACCAGCACCAGGAGCTGACACTCTGTCCCTCAACCCGGTGGGCGATCAACAGCTGATGATGATGGAGGAGGCGCAGCCGGCCAACACGTACATCCAGCAACGAGGAGAGGCCATCGAGGCGATTGAGAAAACGATTGGTGAACTGGGCAGCATCTTCGGACAGCTGGCGACGATGGTTTCGGAGCAGAGCGAAATGATCCAGCGAATCGACGCCAACACAGAAGATGTTGTGGACAACGTCGAGGGTGCGCAACGAGAGCTGCTCAAGTACTGGTCACGGGTATCGAGCAACCGGTGGTTGATAGCCAAAATGTTTGGTGTCCTGATGATTTTCTTCTTGTGAGTGGTCCCTTTGGAGGTCTCGGTCCTTGGTTGGGTACTCGTCTTGGACGTCCCCTTGAACGTCCCCTTGCATGACCTTGGCACCAACATTCATGATGTTGTAGCTGATACTGACGTATTGCTGCAGGCTTTGGGTGTTAGTCTCGGGCTAGACTCGGTGAGGTCATAGCAGAGGCAAATAGCGATGAGAGGGAGTTTGTGTGGGGAAGTACAAGTAAACGAAGAGTGGACGAAGAGGGGAGGGGAAAGAGGGAGTTTGATGGCACATTTTGTTGTAATGGATATCATTGACGGATGCTCTTGTTCTTTTCCTTTGCATGTATGTATAGTTTCATTTGTCATCCCCTCCCTTAGAGTCCCATGAGACATAGAAGGGCCTATAGCAAAGGATAATGCGGGGGACGCTGGGGCGACTGGGTTTGGGTTGGGTTTGGTCAGTCAGGTCAGGCCCGGCCTGGTCTGATGTTGATGTCGGCTCGAGCGAATGCAACGGGCAGGGTATATCATCGTTGGGGGAACATGTGAAGGGGGGCTGTGCGCCAGCCAGAGTGCTTTGCAGATGGGAGACGAGCTCCGTCGAGGGGCTGTTATTACTATACACCGGCTGATTAACCCACCGATCTGAATGCTGTGACATGACGAAGGCTGAGTAGAAGAGACGGCTATTCGAGCATGCACTAGGTAATACGGCAGAGAGAAGGTGACCAGTAACTAATGCCGAGTCAGATAAAGTTAAGGAGACAGCCCGTCAAGTCATGATCCCCCGCTGGTGTCGCCGTGCTGTGCTCTTCGTATATTATCGGCTGGTATTCGTACTGGTACACACCTGATCATCCTCCAAATCACTGACATTGGGGGCAGAGGGCGAAATGACCGGGGTTCTCGCCGACCGAGCCCCACCCTTCGCGCACTACCGCATGTCACTACTGCGCTGCCACGGCCAAGTACAGTACATCCGTCCATAGCGATAGAGTAGAGGAGCTCCCGTGGAGCATCTCGGACCAACCCCACCCCGAAGCAATAGGCGGGGGACTCACCCACGGCGCACCAGTGCGGCACCTCGCCCCTACATAGTAAGTATGCTTCCACTGTAGGTACTGGTACATTGGCTCCCACAGACAGCTTCGCACGCCCCCAAAACACCCCGCGCCTGGCAGCGAACTAAATCAGGTACGGCGCAAGCGGGGTGGTGTGGTGGGGTGGGGTATCTTTTCGGGCGGCTTTGGCTTTCGGCCTTGACCCCGCCGAGAATCTCGTGAGGAGGAAGCGGAACGGGAGGGGAAACAAACATTGGGGGAGGGGAGGGCCGGACACCGTCATAGGCGGGATAGTAGAGTGCCGAGTAGTATGGAGTGCTGTACCGTGTCTAGATACCTGCGGCGAGCGAGGGAGGCGCGCTTCTTCCGCGTAGATCCGTAGTTAGTTGGCTGGCCATGGTGCAGGTAGATTGGTGTTGATCGGGGAGAGGTTCCCGTGGACTTGTTTATAACCACCTCGACTCCCACTCTCGCGTGGAAATACATGCTCTCTCTCCTCTCTCCTCTCTCCTCCTCTTCCCTTCTTTCTTCAACACATTCCTCCCACATCTCATACACAATGGCTGCCACCTCCTTCAAGCTCAACACCGGCCAGGTCATTCCCGCCGTCGGCTTCGGCACCTGGCAGGCCGAGCCCGGCAAGGTCCAAACCGCTGTCGAGTACGCCCTCAAGGACGGCTACACCCTCGTCGACGGCGCCTACTGCTACGGCAACGAGGACGAGGTCGGCCAGGGCCTCAAGGCTGCCTTCGACTCCGGTGTCAAGCGCGAGGATGTCTTCGTCATGACTAAGGTCTGGGCCACGTACAACACCCGCTGTGAGCTTGCTCTGGACAAGAGCTTGAAGAGCTTGGGTCTCGACTACGTCGATCTGTTCCTGGTTGTAAGTTGCTCTTCGAATACCACCCAAAATCATTGTTAAATCTTGGTTCCTAGCACTGGCCTCTCCTCCTCAACCCCGAGGGCAACCACGACAAGTTCCCCACCCTCCCTGACGGCTCGCGAGACATCATTCGCAGCCACAGCCACGTCGACACCTGGAAGCAGATGGAGAAGCTCGTCGCCACCGGCAAGACCAAGGCCATTGGTGTCTGCAACGTAAGTTCTTCCCACTCGACTGTATCGAGAGATTGTAGATACCTTATGAAGCTAACACTCGCTTGCAGTATAGCCTGAAGTACCTCGAGGAACTTCTGCCCCACGCCACCATCGTCCCCGCCATCAACCAGATTGAGAACCACCCCAGCCTGCCCCAGCAAGAGATTGTCGACTACTGCAAGGAGAAGGGCATCCACATTGTCGCCTACAGCCCCCTGGGAAGCACCGGCGGGCCCATGATGTCCTCCGAGCCTGTCGTCAAGGTCGCCGAGAAGAAGAGTGTTTCTCCCTCCACCATCCTCCTCAGCTACCACAGTAAGATCTCTCTCTAGCTCTCTCCAAAATTGCTCAACTTAGCATCCCTTCACTAACACTCCTGTCTAGTTGCACGGGGCAGCACCGTCCTGGCCAAGTCCGTCACGCCCGAGCGTATCTCGGCTAACAAGAAGATCGTTGAGCTGGACGCCGACGATATGAAGATCCTCAACGACTACTCTGACGACCTCGCCAAGAAGGGCGAGCTCAAACGATATGTCTACCCCCCCTTCGGCATCAACTTTGGATTCCCCGACAAGCAATAAAGGGAGCCCTTTAGTGAGACGATGAGACGAAAGGAAAGAGAAAAAAAGGGACATAAGTAAACAAGATGTTATAATAGACCAAAGCCTAGAAAATTGGCTACGACATGAATAAGCATTGAACTAAAGCCTCCGTTCATGAATATTATTCTATGCAATCCGTGATTCGGTGTTTGGTGACTTTCAATTTGAGTAATTTTCGTTTTCGGACCACTTTTCCGTTCGATGGGAAGTCTAGGAACCTTTTCCGTGCCGTTATCCACCATGAGGGCCTGTGTTGTCAATGTGATGGCGGACTTGCGCATGACATCACACTGGCACAAATATGTTAGATTTCATGTGACATCTGAAGCTGTTGTGGGTATACGTTAACAGGCAGGAACGAGAGTATTATCAAATGTTCAGTATTGCGGATGGCGAGAGAGCGAATAGGCTTTTCAATATCCAAAGATGTAAGCCGAATCCATCATGTTGCAACCAAAGACTACCTAGATTCATCATTCATTTCACAAAACCACCCACCCCATTTTCTATGATATCCCATGACATATTTAAAATAAAAAAAAGGTCATCAGCAACTATAGCTACAATACGCTGGTCCGGGACTTGCCCGACATGTCGACGACGACCTTGATGACCAGGTTGCCGCTCTCGTCCTTGATCTTGCCGGCCATCTTGAAGGCCTCCTCGATGTGGTCCATGCCTTGAAATCGCTGGGTCACCAGCTTCGTCAGGTCGGGCATAGCCTTAGGTTGGTCAGCCAGTAGGTCTAGCACGTAGCGGTAGGTCTTGGCGTAGCGGAAGACGCCGATGAGGTCGACTTCGCGAAGGGCTGCGGCGGAGATGGGAAGGGTGAGGACGGGCGTGCCCATGCCGATGATCATGACCTTGCCTCCGGGCTTGGTGGCCTGTTCACGCCGTGTTAGCACACTCAGGACACAAGACCAAAGGATGGCTCTGGAGGGAGTAATGTCGGGAATTCAAGCTTACGTAGATCGCGGTTTGTACACACGTTTCGACACCAGTGCACTCGTAGACGGCGGTGACCTCGCCGACAGCCTCTCCGCTGATCTGGGTCTCCCGGACTGCCGCAGCCACCTTCTGGGCATAGGCGAGCTTGTCTTCGATGGTTTGAGGACGCTCCATGGGGACTAGGACACTAGCGTCGGCAAAGCCGTTGGCGACGGCAAAGTCAATGCGGTCCTTGAGGATATCGGCAATGATGACCGTCTTGGCACCGTCGGCCTTGCTGACGGCGGCCGCGAGCAGACCCACGGCGCCGGCTCCGAGGACGAGCACGGTAGAGCCCTTGGGAAGGGCAGCTCGGTCTCGAGCGTGCCAAGCGACAGAGAGAGGCTCGGCGAGAGCGCCTAGATCGAGGGAGACATTGTCGGGGAGCCTTTTAGACGAGTAGGAGTAAGTGGTAGTGTTCCGCTACAAGGACAGGAGGAAGCTGATGGGGAAACTGACTTGTGGCACCAACGCGCAGGATGATTAATCTTCTCCTGTAGCGTTCCCTGGGCATGGGGGTTCGCTTTCGCAGAGCTACGGAACTTCATGCCACGACAGATGTTGTAGCGTCCCTCGGCGCAGTACTCGCAGTCCTCACAGGGCAGGCCGACCTCGAGGGCGACGCGGTCGCCCGGGACGAGGTTGGAGACGGCAGAGCCGACGGCGACGACGGTGCCGGCGGACTCGTGGCCGAGGGTCAAGGGCTCGCGGACGATGATGTCGCCGTTGCGGAAGTGGTTGAAGTAGTGCAGATCGGAACCGCAGAGGCCGGTAGCCTGGACAGCGACCTGGACCTCATCGCTGGCTGGGGAGGGGAGATCTCGTTGCTCCTATGAGGGTTTGTTAGAAGGCCGTGGTATAAGAAGGGGGAGAAGAAGGCGGCAAGAGTAAAACTCACCAGGCGGAGATCCTTCTCGCCGTGCAGGACGGAAGCTGTGACGCTCTCAGTCGACATGATGAAAGGGAGATAAGGTGAACCTTGACGAGTGATACAAAGCACCAGTCCTTGGACGAGAAATATGAACGAGGGGGGGAATGATCAAAAAGAAAAACAAATCAAGGGAAGAACTGTTGGATGAGGAAGCGGCCGGCAACGGAATTGAGAGTGTGGGTGGTGGAGGGTGGACCGAAAGGTGGGATGAAGCAGCACAGCTCATCCCGGTTCCGATGTCGACTCTTACTTACAGCACTCACAACAGTCAATTAGTTAGAGCTCACCGCGGGGAGAGAGCCGAGTCGCGGCCCCACGACGAAAAAAAGACCCCATGACACCTTGCCCCATGACAAGTGTTGTCGAGAGAAGGGAAAGGGAAAAAATCGAATCCAACGGGCGGATCGAGGTACAGTACCTGTACATTGGTGATGAGGGGCGTGGGAGAATGACGATGCTAGGGAAACTCGTTGTGCCCCTCCCCCGCTGCGGGACTGACGCCGTGCCTGTAGGGCGCCCGTTAGGATATGCAAGTTACAGTACAGTACAAGCACGCCAGGGGTTGCTATGACTGCCCTGTCTTCAAGGGCAATTCTTGGTCGTTGCCTCTTTAGGTCTGGATAATTGGCCTCGGGAGAATGAGAGCCGTAAGCGTTGTGTCTTGTGTCTATCCCGTTCCCCTAAATCGGGACGTCGACATGGGCGTTGGCTGAGACGGACTCCCCTCCATCATGACCAGCCATTAGGAATCTGGACGACAATGAAAGAACCTAGCAAACAAGACATCGACCTGAGCAAAGTGTCAAGCATCCTCTGACGATTTAGGTACCAGTACATCCCCTCAATCCGCTGGATCCGTCTTTTACGCTGGCTGCTCTAGCGGGGACCCAGCACGACCACGCCAAATAAAAAAACGGCATCATGCCCGCTCAGGACTCGGCATTGTCTCCGATGGTGCGCCGTCGGCTCATTCGTAGCTCATGCAACGGCGCGTGAGACCAATTCCCAGTGTGGGCGTTGGGTGAATGTTCTTCAGATCATGCGGTGCGTGCATCACCGCGACGCCGAGTTTGTGCCGCGTTTCTGGTCTTCTCGTTGATGGCGAGAGAGTGGTGCTTTGGCCGAGGGTGGCATGGGAAGAAGGCCTAGGTTTTGGGAAGCTCTGTGTCTGGGTGTCCAGATACAACAATTAATCGTACGAAGTAGTGAACAATGCATAATGAGATGCATCTCCTCCGTAGCAGTACATACCCATTCACATTCGTACATCTAGACTTACACCCCGCTGCCCACTTCACCATCCGTCCCCTCATCCCACCATCCCACCCCCGCGTCTGCCCCTCGCCGCGTCCGTCTTTTGGTCTGTATCGTAAACCACCACCTCGAAAAAAAAAAGTAAAAGCACTCACACTTCCCTCCCTTGCTTCCAAATATCTCAATTGCAATTTCCGAAACCATGGCTGCTTCCTTCTTCTCCCTCGAGGGCCAGACGGCCCTCATCACCGGCGGCACCCGGGGCATTGGCCAGGCCGTTGCTATTGGCTTCGCCGAGGCCGGCGCCGACATCATCTTGGTCCAGGTACGTCATATGATGCGACTGCTCTTGTCGAGCTCACAACGTTTCTGGATGACTGTATTCTGATAGGGCTCTTGATTTTAGCGAGATACTACTGCTACCGCCACCAAGGAGGCCATCGAGAAGCTCGGTCGCAAGGCCTTCGTCTACACTGCCGACCTCTCCTCGGCAGCCTCTGTGGGCACTCTCGTCCCCAAGATCCTCTCCGACGGCCACAAGATCCGCATCCTCGTCAACTGTGCTGGCATCCAGCGACGACACCCTTGCGAGGAGTTCCCGGACAAGGACTTCAACGAGGTAAGACATTCCCTCGTTGTGCTTCTCTCCCATCTCACTAACACGTTCACTCTCGCTAGGTCATCCAAGTCAACCTCAACGCCGTCTTCACCCTCTGCCGGGACGTCGGTGCCCACATGATCGGCCTCGAACCCTCGCCCGTTACCGGCCGCCGCGGCAGCATCATCAACTTCGCATCGCTGCTGACCTTCCAGGGCGGCTTCACCGTGCCCGCCTACGCCGCGTCCAAAGGCGCCGTTGGCCAGCTGACCAAGAGCTTCGCCAACGAATGGACGTCCAAGGGCATCACCGTCAATGCCATCGCGCCCGGCTACATCGCCACCGACATGAACGAGGCGCTTCTCGCCAACCCCGAGCGCCTCGCCAGCATCACCTCCCGCATCCCCGCCGGCGTCTGGGGCTCGCCTGAAGATTTCAAGGGCACGTCTGTCTACCTTGCTAGCAAAGCTAGTGGCTACGTGAGCGGTCACATCTTGGTCGTCGATGGAGGCTGGATGGGTCGGTGATTGTGTTTGTTTCGTGTATCATAGAAAATGGACAAATAGAAAGGATAACCATGAGAAAATAAGGCAAAAAAAAAAGAATAAAAGATTCTTGAAAACACTTGCGTCAAGCCCCTCATTTGGTATTCTGCTCGGTCCCTCGACGTTCTCATGAAACCTATTAGATGTCCCCTGCATAGTGAGTATCCATCGCCTTTCGCAAAACATTGACAGATCCCAGTGTCAGCACCATATATTCTCGAACCGGAACGACCTAAGTTGTCATTCCCGCCTCACCCGAATCAGTCTTCTCTTTTCCGAGCGACGGAATCCGTCTGGGCTAGCGACGACCGTGACTCTGTTGCGCTGGTGCCAGCTCGGATGGTGGTCGGAAGCGGAAGCTTGGGCGATCATGCTAAAGGCCCCTCGCAAAAAAAGGGTAAGCAGCTCTAGGCGACTCGGTTGGAAGTGAGATTGAGATTTTTGGCTTACGCAGACTGTAAGGCGGCGATGCGCACTCGAGCGAACGAAACATTTAGTTCCTCATACATTTCGTATACGATTGGTTGTTGGTGGACTGATCCAAAGACTTCGGGCTTGACGGCCAAGTAGAGATCTGTTCGAGGTCTTGGTATATCAAGAAAAGCCCAAGTCTTTAGACTAAATATCAGACGAGGTCGGAACCTTGGCACCTTGCGACCATAGGATCATTAGAGATCCTTATATATGCTACTGTCTTTCCGTCTACATCAACCCGGAACCCGAAAACCACATGTTTGCGGTCCTCCTATACGTTGTCACACAAAACGCCCCGAACAAAGGCCCCGATTCGCTGCGGCTGTGGGAGATCTCCGACCGGGAGCGGGCCAGGTCCGGCCCACACCTGATCGAGCACGGCGCTTTCGAACATTCTCCAGCTATATCTCGTGCGCAGCTCAAGGATTCGAGGCGGAGTGGAATACCAGCTTGCCGTAAGCAAGCTGGGCATTTCCCCGAGGTGATTCGTGACGCCAAATTTGTACCTACGACGTACATGACTAATCTATGTGAGATCCATGTCCTGAGGTTTTGGGACCCCCACGTCATCGCCGCTGAAGTGAGATTGGGTAGGGCTGAGAAGAGCCCAGACAGAGAAAGCCCCTTGAATAGGAACAAGGAGAGAAGCAGGAGAAACAACTGGAAAGTGATAAAGGCATAATGTACGTCGTAAACAGATCTATATTCTCCCGTCACCGGGCTTGTAACCCTCTAGGCCTAGATTTTACTTCCTGCGCCATGCGAAACCTGCATCAGCCTCTGTGCAATGCACCGAGATGGGATGGTGTCGACAAAAAGAGAAAAAAGAAATGGAAGCACGTCAGAGCTCGTGGAAAGAGATTTACTGGGATTTACCCTTGGTTTCCTCATAGTAATGGGCCATCTGGAGGCCCGCCCGTCGGAAGCCGCACTTGACGTAGAAGCCCTCGTTAGCCTCGCTGCAGTCGAGGATGCTCTTGTAGCAGCCGACTTGCTCGGCAACGTAGTCGAGCGCCTGAATAATTCGGAGGCCAAGCTTCTTGCCCTGCTGGTCCTTGGCGACTGCGATATCTTCGATGTGGCCGACGGCGCCGAGGTTGTGGATGCTGCAAGGGGGGGACTTTGTCAGCGTGGACTCTTCTTACCGACGCGAAGCCGACTTACAACTTGCGCTCGACGATCAAAGCACCTGTGCCGACGACAGGGCGCTCGGTCTTGGTGGTGTCCTCAATGATGATGATGTAGTATGTAGCAGCAGCGGCCATGTTGTCGTACTGCTTGGCGAAGTCGGCCTCGCTGATGTCGCCGACGGTGGTAAGGACGCGGAGGCAGTCGAGGAAGCCGGTATCGTAGTCGGATTTGCGCAGCGCACGCAGCGTGTAGCCCTCGGGCAGGGCAGCCGAGACCTCGGGGGAGAGGAGGCTGGCGGCGAAGATGCCTTCTTGAGCCATGGCGGTGTCGGGGTTTGGCAGGGAAGGGGAGAAGCGAGGAGGATCCAATTGTCGATTGGAAGTCCGAGGTTTCGACTTTCGAGAGCGCGAAGATGCGGAGAGGACTCGAGGGGGGGGGGGGGGGGGNNNNTGGGGGGGGGGTCAATTGTCCAAGACGAGGAGCAAGTAAAGTCGAGAACAGCAAGTTGATTGATGAAGGATGATGACACGGGGATGGAGCGAAAGAAACTCCAAGTCAGATTGGCCCTCAGCCCTTAGAACGGATCTGGTTGATTGGGGCTATTATTAGGACAGGACTAGAAGCTCGCTGCACAGAGTCTCAGCGGGCGGGGGTGATTGCTTTGGCGCCCCACGCAGCGGTCAGGGACAGGGACAAGCCCGCTCACTCTAAGTGTGCTGCGCCTCAAGGCGACTCCGAGTATTCAATTTACACTGCATATAAGTGAGGTGAGTAAATACTTGAGGTTGGTGATGGATGCTCAGGTTGAGGTGGACAGTCCATTGCTAGCTGAGACAGCTGTTGACGTCAGCACCTCACTCACCTGAGGAAACTGTGCTTCGTACTGACTCGGTCGTGGAATTTGTACCCCCAACTGCCGAGGTCAAATGGCCCGATCGATGCGTTGCTTTAGAGCCGATTGCCTTGTTGGCAGCTGACGAGACACAACCAACTGGATCCAATGAGGAGCAACCGGGTCATTGAGATCGGAATGATGCCTTCACCGCGTTTTCAGGCATCAGCTGGGCCTCAAATATGTCTTCCTAGTCGTTGAGCTTAGAGACTTCCACGCTGCTCAAGTCTCAAGGCCTTGCTACCTCGCCATGATCACTGATCGTCGTAGACCAGGCCAAAACCTACCACAGAGCTGGTAAAAGCCAAGCAAGAAAGAAGAAGCCTTATGACGGATAATATAGGGTACCTGCCTTAGGGGACCAGGGCCTCATGGCAGACAAGGACCTGGATTGAAGCCAAGGAAGGCACGTCGGTAAGGTACGGAGTACGCATGAATATGTTGCGCCTTCCTGCCCACAATCACATGCAAATGTTTCAACTTGGCCCATCCCATCACTGGCCGCCCTTGATTTTCCATACCATCCACATCCCACATCCCACTACGAACGTCCCAACCAATCCTCCCGGGTCCCAACAGCATGCCTTCCGCTCTTTGCCACTCCGTTATCATCGGTGCCGCCACATCATTGGCGTGTTCCTGTCCACGGCCACGTCTGCGTCCACCTCCATGTTCACGGTGTGGCTCTCTTGACCCTCTCTCGACCCTCTCTCTACGACTACCCACGGCCATCCGCACCTCCTTTCCCCCTTCTTACGAGATGCTCGCACAACATGAGCCTCAATGACACTGTTGATGATCCCGCCCACACCATTCCCGTGACCGCCATGGATAACCGCAATATTCCACCCACTCCCGATGCGACGCCTTCTCAACCTAGTCCCACGCTCCTCCCGGAGCCCGTTGCACAGGTCGTCAGCTTTGCAACGCGCTCTACTAGCCTAGCTATCCGCCTTGGCTCTGTTGCCGGTTCTTATGGCCTCGATGCTGCAAGATTCACCACCTTGTCCAGCCTTGAGCTGGCTCGGACCATGGTTGAGTCTGTCTTGAGCCGTGCTGGTAGAGAAACGCTTTCTCGGTCCCAAAGCGACCTGTCTACCGTCGAAGCTGAGTCGGTCATCGAACGAAGTCTCGAGAACCTCCATCATGCCATGACTCAGGTCGTCTTCTGGACGACGGCTGGCTTCCACTTCACCAACACTACCATCTCCATGGCCTCGGAAGTCTCGCAACTTTTTCTGTCATCCCTAGATCAGCTCCTTGGCTCGACCGATTCATCCCGAGCCATTGCTAGCATCATCACATTAATTCGCCGCGAGTTCCGAGACCCCGCCACCGGTGCTCAAGGTATACCTGTCGGCGTTAGCGATCTCACCCTTGGTATATGTGCCTTTGCATACCTACAGCAATGGTGCTGGAAGACACTGGATGAAGAAACAAGCCGCCAAGAATGCGAGGAAATCATCTGGGACGTTGTGGTTCTCAACGATGGCGAGAGGGTGGATGTTCAAGACGAGAATCCCCGGGACACTACAACCCCCCCGTCAAAGACGACACAGCGTCATATTGGTAGTTCCGAAGGTGAACCCTTAGAACTACCGCAAAACCGCCAGCGAGCCATGCCTGATGATGAAGACGTTATTATACACCGTCTCAAAGACCAGATTGTCGATTCTCTCCCTCCAGAAAGTACAATTTCAATCTCCAACTCAATCTCGACCACTCAAACAATCACAATTGATATCGATGGACCTAGGCCACTTTCTCTCCCTACGTTACCAGGGGCAGAAGTTGTTGAAACACGAGTTACACGCTCCCCGCAAAGTGTTCGGTCTGGAAGGCGATCCAACAACCCCGGAGAGTCGTCTTATCGAGTCGTGTACAAGCTTCAAAGATCAGAGGTTGGGACTACGACATTTCAGAACCACGATGAACGACAAAAGCCCCCAGTTATCGAACTATCTAATACCGAAAAGCCGACCAAAAAGGTACAGCCTCAGGAGCCATCCAAATTACCCAAGAGAACAGGGGTAACCGGTCCCAAGTCACCACCTAGTACCCGTACAGTTGCTCCGAGAGACAACAGCGGTCAGCAAACAAGAGTCCCATCACGAGTGGCCAGTAGACCGACAGGGCAAGACACATCGGGCAGGAAGCCTAAGATATCATACCCCTCCTCGCAGTCAACAGCATCAGCAGCCCAACAGAAGCCTGAGCGTGAAGCGAACCAAAAGAGACTCCGAGTACCTCTCAGCTCTCGAACAAAAACCGATCCAACTCGCGAGAGCTCAGCTGTCACTCGAAAGGTGCTGCCTAAGAGAAAGACTGACCGGCCCGTCAATGGCAAAAACACCGAGAAGAAAGGCACCCTCAAACAAGCTCTTCGAGAAGGCAGCCAATCTTTTTCTAATATTTGGCACAAGGATTCAGCGACTTCCGACTCAAAACAACAGTCAAGACGGAAAGAAATGGGAAGCAGGGCGGAATCTGTCTCGTCCAGCGCTGAGTTGCCAGATTCCAAACAAGAATCACGCAGTTCCACTCCATCTGCCGATCATGAGTCGGAGAACCCAGAATTAATTCGACGGAGTGCTTCTCGGGCAAGCTACGTTTCAATCCACGAGTATCGGCGCGACTCTATTGTAGCTCAGACCGATACGTATTCCATTCATTCTACCCTCGGCCCGCGACCAAATTCTCCCAGCCTTTCTAGGACTGATCCCGCTGCTGAGTCTGCTTGGACCACATCCTGGCACGACGGAAATTCTGTTAGTCCCGGTCGACCACTCTCTGGCCTGGGTCATCGCCGCAGCACCTCGCACGTTCCCAGTCTGTATAGTCTAGCCTCCAATGATTCTCAGTCATCTCTGGTATTGGCACCTTACAGGCAAAAGAGTGCCTATACTGCGGCTGATGCACTGAGTGTTCTTCGACGAGACGGTGTGATTGACGGCATATTTCCCAGGGCTCATGTGCTTCGCAATATCACCAGGTATATGCGTTTTTCGTCGGCGTCTTATGGATCCAGCTTCCTCAAGGCTATGGGAATCTCGAAGGAAATGCCAGTCCTGAAAATCCGGGATGGGATACATAGTGACGTGAGGCACTTTCTCCACCATACAGAGTCCGATATGCATAGCGTTCTTCTCGCCTCCTTCGTTGATCCTGAAGGTGGGACAAACTCGAGTGGTTTGACAGGAACAGGTGTTCCCTTGGTACACTACATCTCGTTGGATCATGAGGCTAGAACGGTAGTGCTTGCTTGCCGGGGAACACTGGGATTCGAAGACGTCTTGGCCGACCTTTTGTGTGATTACGACGTTCTCACCTGGCGCGGCCGTGGGTACAAGGTCCACAAGGGTGTCCATGCCTCTGCCCGACGACTTCTTTATGGTGGAGATGGACGCGTCTTGGTGACAATTAGGGAAGCATTACTTGAGTTTCCAGATTACGGTCTTGTCTTGTGCGGACACTCGCTGGGTGGTGCGGTTACGGCTCTCCTTGGCGTGATGCTCTCGGAACCAAACCCTAACGGCACAGGGTTTGTTACTGCTGACGAACCTCATGGACGGTCATATGACCCCCCTAACCACCAAGATCTCCAGGTGGGCCATCCATGTCTGCCCCCTAGGCGTCCAATCCACGTTTATGCTTATGGACCACCTGGAACAATGTCGACGTCGCTCCGCAAACGCACTCGAGGTCTCATAACCAGTATTGTACACGGTAACGACGTGGTTCCATCATTGTCATTGGGTTCCCTGCACGACTCACAAGCTGTTGCTGTAGCCTTCAAGAACGATGAAAACCAGGCCAAGTTGGAGATTCGTCGGAGAATCTGGCAAGCCCTACAACATGGCATGACCAACAAGTGGTATGGCCGATCGTTTGTGACACCTAATGAAGAGAAATCGGAATGGGGTCTTCCACTGCTACAGGTTTTGAGAGCTGGCATGACGAACCAAAAACTCATGCCACCCGGTGAGGTCTTTGTAATTGAAAGCCAAAGAGTACTGCGGCGAGATGCCTTTCTCTTTGTCGAAGAAGACCACCTTGGCAGGCCGGCACAGAGAATTGTATTGAAGTATATCAAGGATGTGGAGGCACGGTTCAAAGAGATGAGATTTGGAACGAGTATGTTGATGGATCATAGTCCGGCCAGATATGAGGACGCTCTGGACAAGCTCCACCTCGGGGTTGTTTAGTGAGGTTCTCAAATCCCAATACCTGATGATTTCATTGGTACTTTTGTGATAGGTTGATAGCGATAAAAATTGAGCGTGCGATACATGGATAAAGGAATCACAAAAGCGATGAGGAGTTGCAAGTTGAGATATTAAGCAGAGCATGTTAAATAGACTACCTGCTGTCATCTCCTTTCAATATCATCAATGTCATTTTATACATAAATGGGGTTCAGTCCGCCGTGGTCGTGATGATCTTGCCGTCATCATCATAAAATATTTCCTTTGCCTTGACCGACCTCAGGTGATCGACGCCCTTGCTTAGCTCGCAGTCGTGGAAAAAGAGGTAGGTCTTGCCCTTGAACTCGACAATAGAGTGATGGGTCGTCCATCCGAGAACGGGCTCTAGGATGCGGCCGCCGTAGGTGAATGGGCCAAGAGGACTCGATCCGGTAGCGTAGCAAAGGAAATGCGTGTCGCCGGTCGAGTAGGAGAAGTAGTAGACGTCGCCGCGCTTGTGCAGCCATGCAGCCTCGAAGAAGCGCCTGTCGTGGTCGTCAGCCAGGATCGGCTTGCCCGTCTCGGGGGCCAGAATGGTGAGTTCCTGCACGGCATCGGCAAACTGGTGCATGTCGTCGGTGAGCCTACCGACGCGTGGGCCCTGAGCCATGACGGCGTCGCCAGTGACTTCCTGCGGGCCCTGCCAAGCCGGGTCGAAGGCGTCATTACCCTGCTGATAGCACTGCAGCTGGCCGCCCCAGAGCCCGCCGAAGTACAGGTAGGCCTGGCCGTCGTCGTCGACGAAGCAGGCTGGGTCGATGCTGTAGCTGCCCCGGATGGGCTCCGGGTCCGGGGCGAACGGGCCCTCGGGCTTGTCGCCCACGGCGACGCCGATGCGGAAGACGCCCTGCTTGTCGCGGGCCGGGAAGTAGAGGTAGTACTTGCCATTCCTCTCGGCGGCATCGGGAGCCCAGAGCTGCTTGGACACCCAGGGGACGTCCTCGGTCTTGAGCACGACGCCATGGTCGGTGACGGCGCCGGGCGGGTTCAGGCTATCAGTGCTAAAGACGTGGTAATCGGCCATGTCGTACTGGTCGCCATTGTCATTGAACTTGATGTCCGTCTCACGGTCGTGCGAGGGATAGACGTAGACGCGGCCGTTGAAGACGTGCGCCGAAGGATCAGCGGTGTAAATGTGGGTGATAAGAGGCGCCATGGTGAGAGGCCGAGGTGAGTATGTATGTTACATTGACGAGGGAGTCAGTCCCTCGAAGTGAGAACCGCGGATGCAAGCTCCAGCTTATATATGCCCGTATGATATGCTAATTGATGTCGGTTCGTGAGATGCAACAACCCATTATCCTATTTACCCAGAAAATGCACCGACGCATTTACCCGGCTACCCCAGCCGTATGGGGTAAGTTGCGATGCAGCAGCACGAGAGCCGGGCGTGTCGGAGCCGTGGCCGAGAGTGTTTCTTGGGGCCCCATTCCAAGTGGGTTGATCTCGACGGAATTGCGGCTGGTGGTTCCGGCTGGATGATCCGATGGACGCTGCTATGGTTCGCAGTCGGCTAGCAATGTGCAACTCACGATGAGGAATTCCAGTGAGATGAAGTCACAGCTGGGGATATAGGATGAAAATGATCATATATGACCGTTAATAATCCTGAACGCCAGTCTCTCCCTGCCTCTTTGCTGCTTCTTTTCCCGCATCTGACGCCACGGCGTCTTCAGTCCAGCTAGGCTCCTCGTCTTCAAACCAGGCATCTTCGGCATCTTTCCTCGCCATGGCGTCGAATTCGTCATTGTCGTCGACGACGGTGTAGTCAAACTCTTCGTCTAGGCCACGGACAAAGCGGTTCTCGAGGAAGTCGTGCCAGAGCTGTCGGCCTTGCTCCCTGTCCGTTGCCGGATGCTCCCAGGAGTTATCAAGGTTGATGCCCGTGCCGTTGGAAGTTGTCTCGCCGTCGCTTTGAGATCGCGGTAACTCCGAAAGCTTTGATTCTCCCCGTTGCAAGGCCGCCTCCAGCGTCCGCCCGTAGCCTTTGGCTTTGCCCTCTGCTTCGCGTTCTGCTGGGGTTTGAAACCTTTTTACTAGGCGCTCATACAGGACAAGATCTACCAAGCGATGAGCGTGCAAGCTAGCGATGAGAAGATTGAAAAAGCTTACCGGCGAGCTCATGCTCCAGGTCGTCAAAGTACGACTCGTTCCGAGCGAGGTACTCGCGGCGACGGTTCTGGGCTTGAATCTGAGCAGCTTGACCTGGAGATTTGGGTTCCCTTGGAACGGGCCGCTCAAAGCCATTGTTTTGTCGACTGGGAAGCACGCACATGTCGAAAGGTTATATTTGTTAGATATCGCACGTATTTTCTTTCAGTTGGGTAAGAATAGTCTTGCTTTGTATCGTCAAGAACAAGCCTTCGATGACGCGCGAGCTTGGCTGACCGATGCGTCAGAAGCACAGTCCACACAGTGTTCATCGCACGGCATGTCAGTCAATGAGATGTGGTGGGATCTTCTATTGAGAACCACGAAGGGGGGTAGGCGATTCTAACTTCAATGGGAAAATAAATATATGTAATCTTTTTCGTACGATCTCCAGAACTGATGTCTTGTCAAGTGCCTTGGTGAAAGGAAGGGCACAACACTAACACTCCCAATCTTCCATTACGGCAGATCAATCTAAGAGACGAGCCATGCCTAGGCCGTCAAATGCCGGTAAAAGAAAGCTTTCTAGGCGAGGGTTGGAGTGAAGAGCATGATTGAACTCATCTAGTCTGTCTACATCACTCCAATGCCAGTTCTCCGACTGTTGCGGGACCGTTTTTACCGCTGGATTGGCGTCGCTCTGGTCAGCCACGAGGCCGGAGCGCAACGCGTTGTCTCCGATTATGAGGCCTCCAGGACGCAGGAGCCGTATAGGGTTTCCTGGTTTGGAGTTGTCAAGTATAGACTGAAGGTACTTGGGGTACTGGGACTTTTGGGCATCGATGAAGATGATGTCGTATGGTTGGGACGGCGCGTGGTTGTTCAGTCTATCAAGGAGAGTGAGCGACCACGGTTCTCAAGAAAGTCAACATTTGAGGAACTAAGAGACTCTTACAGTTCGGAAGCATCGCCCTCGAGAATCTGGGTGTTGTGCCAGCCCCGGGACTTGAGCTGGTCTCTTGCAAGCTTGGCATACTCGGGAGAGCGCTCTAAGCCAATGACACAGCCAGTAGGACCGACAGCATCAGCCCAAACAGCGACGGAGAAGCCAACAAAGGTTCCAACCTCGAGCACTTTCGTAGATTGTCAGCATCGAGTATTCACCTTATCTAGTTGATCCGGTCAGCACTGGGGACTTGCCTTTGGAGGCGCCAACGAGATGGGCGATCCAGGTGAGGAAGCGAGCCTCAAGCATGGAGATGGTAAAATAGGACCGCTCTTGGGTCCGAAGAACCCAGGCATGATAGTCAGTCAACCGAGCGGGGAAGTTGAGCGAGTGGCGGTCGGCATATTCGCTAACTGCATGGGCAACAGTGTCGTTGGGGTATAGAGTAGTACAGTTCTCCTTCATCGTGATTGCGATGGCACAAGTCAGAGACGATGGCGATGATGTGGCAGGATAGAGCCTTCGCTTGTCGTGACGATGAAAAGAAGGATTGGTATGAGGGAGGGATGACGGGATGCGAGGCAGGCAATATCATTCAATCTTCACTGTTGCACTGGCTCAGAACTGCAGCAGCCTCGTGCCATGGTTCGCGTATATATTCCTGATCGGGATTGTAAGTGCACGCACTCGAAGTTATCCTGTGTACGAGTGTACAAGTGTAGCAGCTTTTGGTCGTGTTGATTAAGTTGGACGATCTACAGTTGCCGTCTCCCAGGACCCTGGTAGCGGTATCTGGTACCCGGATGCTTGGTACTTAGGTAGTTTATATGGGGAAGCGAAACTTTTATATTCCAGAATGGCCGTTTCATTTGGGCTCTTTTGTGTCGTTGTATTAGCGTTGTCTTTCTCTGCAGTCTTTTTTCGGTGGTGTCCCCTCCGTTCCGGTACATCCGCCTCCTGGTCCATTCTGCCCAGCAGTGGAAACCCGTTTAATGAGGAAGCAATCCGGAAGCGACCGGTAGTAAGAGCGAAGAGCTGGCCGGGATTAACTACTAGTCAAGTCTTAATGAGAATGGCACCAGATGTCAAGCTGCGAGCAGCGTCAAGTGAGGGAGGGCGGGATCCAATATGGGCACGTGCAGGTGGCTGACGGAGACGTCGGGGCGGAGAGAGTGCTCCGTAGAGAGGCATGGATGTGATGCGCGTACGTACGAGTTCGTTACAACAAACGTACCGTATTAGGTATCTCAATGGTACAGGCTACGATACTAGTAGGTGTACACACATGAGAATGCACTCAAAATCCACAACAAATCCCTTCGCCTTGAAGTGACACAAGGCAGCAACAACGAGCGAGCACGCAGGGAAGGATCTTCGCCTCCTCGTAGTACGTACTCCTGAGCCCGCGAATCGATCGCCCGAGGGCACTCCGGAGACAGCAAAAGAGAAACGAGGAGACGGTCAGTGAATGAGGTGAGCTTTTTCCTTTCTTTCTTTCTTTCTTCCTTCTTTTCTTCTTTTCTTCTTTTCTTCTTTCGTCTTCTTCGTCTAGTTCATTTTCCGAGTCAGGCTCAAGCCCAAGATGAGGCCCTGCAATGCCTGTCCATCCATCTGGGGTCACCCCTGTCAGTACGACGCTTAGGGTGGAAGATGGATGGGACGCGATGAGCTGTGCATACATCTGCTTGGAGCTGGGGAGCGCAAGGTGCATTTCCAGTCGGTTGGGCGCGCCTCGGCTGTTAAATTGCAAGACCAAGGGCAGCACGCAGCACGCAGCATCAAAAGTCAACGGGCAGCTGGCGGCATTGACTCAAGGTGCGTGTTTCTGCGCGCGCCTGCTAGGTACAGCAAGGCAAGGCACTTACCAATCGGCATCTGTATTCCCAGCTTCTGTAACCTGCATCTTTCGTCCTTCGTTCTACGAGCCCTGAAGCTGGTGTCTTCCTTCATCCCTTTTGCATCCCTTTTGGCATCAGATCACCGTGGCCTTCTGCACCAGCATCTTTGTTCTCGCTCTCGCTCTCTTTCCTTTTTTCTTTGTCCCGAAATCCTGGCATCCGATCCGATCCATCTGCCTGCGTGTCTGTCTGTCTCATTCCGCCACTCGGCTGTCGACAGAAGAGCTCCCCCTCCCCTCCCCTCCCCACCGATACCGTACCGTCCGCTGGCACTGCGTGTGCTGCGTGTTGTTGCTCACCCTCTCTCGCTCTCCCCAAGACTCCAATATCCAGCCTGCTTTCGCCCGCATCATCCGTCAACACAACTCACCGCTAGACTCCAGCTCATCGTCGGGCCCCCGCCGAGTCTGTGGCTCATGTCGTCCTAATGGGCGCCACCGACATTGCCTCGCGCTTGAGAGCAAAGTTCTCGAAGCGACGGCACTCGGCCACGACATCGTCGCTGGCTTCGTCGGTTCAGAGTGTCGCAGATACCTCGTCTGTCGGGAGCCGCCATCGCTGGGATTGGCATCGAGGACGCGAGCAAAGCCACAGTGAAGCCCATGGCGACCGAGAACACGACGACACTGACACTCGTGATGACCGACACCATTCGAGGTCTCGCCGAGCTGTCAGCCAGACCCGCGTCACGCCTGGAAGCTCGAGCTTCGACAGCAGCCCACTGGATACGAACCTAACCAAGGACGCTCCGTCTGATGGCCCACGCCAGCATCACTGCCAGGCAGGCGTTGGCGGCACTGATGATGCTACCGCCAGATGTAACAAGGAAAAGGCATCGATCCGAGCTCAATCAAAGTCAACGGAACCAGAACCAACTCCCGTTTCATCCACTTCCACACAGGCGGTCCCACCCGGTGCGCATGTGCCGACAGCGGCTGATACAGCAGCGGATACAGCGCCCGACGACCTAAACAACCCGCTAAAACCGCCTGGTCCCTGGCAGAGCCGCGGCGGCTTGGCCCCTAACGACCACCTGGGCAACGATCTGCAAACTTCTTGGCACGCTCCGCCGCAACTTCAACTTCAAACGCAACCAAACTCTGGCACTTCACCAACTCACTCGCGAGACCCATCGCCATCTTCCTCGCCCGCTCGACCCCGCGCCCGCCCATCCAACTCGAACCTCGATCGCATCCACGAGGACAGCTCGAACGACACTTCGTCGTCCCCGGCTCCGCAATCCGACGCTGACGTCGACGTCGATGCCCAGCCTGACGCGCGCGACGATGACGACCCGCTGAGTCCCGGCTTCGCTCCCTTCATTGCAATCCCACCACCCTCTGCCAACCCAAAACCTGCTCCGGCCGCGACGACTCCGGCCATCAAATTTGCTCCGTCCCCTGGCCTTCCGCCCACCAGAACCCTGTCGTCGTCCTCTTCGTCGCCATCCGCCCGGCCGCCCGGCCCACCTCGCCGCCAAAGCCTTCTCTCCAACCGTCAGTCGGCCTTGATCAAGACCCTCCTTCACAGTCCGCTCCCGACTGATTCTGGTGTCGACCCCTCGCTGCTGCTCCCCATCGACGCCAACATGGTAACCCGCAAGATCTGGGTCAAGCGCCCGAATGCTTCCCCAACTCTTGTCACCATCAATGAGGACGATCTTGTCGACGATGTTCGGGATATGATCCTGCGCAAGTATGCCAACTCCCTCGGCCGCACCTTCGATTCCCCCGACCTCAACATCCGCATCTGCCCGCGCGATCAGCCCAAGGATCGTCTTCTGGGCCCCGAAGAGCCTATGGGTCGCACCTTGGACGCCTACTTCCCTGGTGGCCAGACCGTCGACGAGGCTCTCGTCATCGATATCCCTCGCCGCGCCCCCAAAGCCTCGCCCCACCCGGTTACACACGTCTCTCACGCCTACTCTAACGATGAGATGCGACCGTCGGAGACCGGAGAAGGCTACTTCCCTCCCGTTAACGCCGGAACCTCTCCCCATCCTCCAGCCGCAGTCCCAGTGCATGGTAACCCACAAGCGCCGCACTCCATTGCAATCCTTGGCACCGGGCAGCTCCCTCTGATTCCGTCGCCAGGAGGCGGAAGGTCATCACGTAACTATCGCGAACGCCCTGAACGTCCCAGGCTCGGTCGAACCCATACTTCGTCACCCACGATTCTGGCCAACGGTGCACCTGCCTCCGCCACCGCCCACGGCACCCATACCCACGGTACGCAGCACTTCAATCCTCGGCTGCCACATGTCCGGACTCATTCAAATTCCTCAGAAGTCACTGGCATGCCTCCTCCTGTCGCTCCTCCTCTTCCGACCCCTCCAGCTCCTGAACCCTCCCAGGCCCAGGTCTCGACCCCTCCAGACAGAATCTCGTCCCCTCGACCCTCGGCTAGCCGCGTAAAAAAGGCCAAGAAAAATTCGGATCACCCAAGTCTACCACCGGGTATGCTTAATGGCGGCGTTCCCCCTATCAATGTCCTCATTGTCGAAGACAACCCAATCAATCTAAAGCTTCTAGAAGCCTTCGTGAAGCGGTTAAAGGTGCGATGGCAGTCTGCCATGAATGGCCGAGATGCCGTCAAGAAGTGGAGGACCGGTGGCTTTCATCTCGTTTTGATGGATATTCAGCTGCCAATCATGAACGGTCTCGAGGCTACAAGGGAGATCCGGCGATTGGAGAGAGTCAACTCTATTGGCGTTTTCTCTTCTACTCCAAGTAGTGGCCTGCCTGAGGAGGAGATCACCGATGAACTTAAGGAACAGGACAGGCTTGAAAACTTAGCTCTATTCATGAGCCCAGTCATCATTGTGGCCTTGACCGCCAGCTCCCTGCAGAGCGACAGACACGAAGCTCTCGCCGCGGGCTGCAACGACTTCTTAACGAAGGTATGTTCCAGCCAACGAACGTCACTGTAACGGAAACGCGTGAATAAAATACTAACTAAACACTTAGCCTGTCAACTTCGTTTGGCTCGAGCGAAAAGTCATGGAATGGGGCTGTATGCAAGCTCTAATTGATTTCGACGGCTGGCGAAAATGGAAGATCATTTCTCAGGAAGCTGAGGAAAACGAGGCTGCCAAGAAGGCTGCTGCGGCTGCCGCGAAGGTCAAGTCAAAGAAGAATAAGCAGTCTTTGTCCTGATGACCTATCCGGCAACCACTTTTGAAGAGCCATACGACCCTCGAATCCACCAACACAGACCAAGTCAGGGTCTGATCATTTCCTATTTATGCCATCCTGGCTCTAATACATGACAAATTGCTATGTTGGAAGCTATCCTTGAACCCTTCTTGGGTCTAGGATGACAGCTTTGGTCAGCCGGCTTGTCTCTTCACACTTTTGTGAACTGATTGGACAAGCATCGGTTATGTGTTTGGAAGGCCACATGCAACATGCACACGTAATGAAGCTCTAGATTTAGGTAACACGTCATTTCCGGGTAGAGCTGGGGCATGCAGAGTATGATGGCTGGGCAGATGATGAAGGATGGTGCAAGTGAAGAAGAACACGAACTTTACGCGTCGAAAGCTCCATTTTAAATATCTAAATAATTACCTTGCCGGAGACTTGGTTAATATGGATCTTGTCCCATGCCAGACGTACACCCTCGTTTTGTTTCCTTAGGCGCTCACCATGATTCCAAGGAGACTCCTATCGCAAGAATAATAAGTACAGTAACCAGACCCAGCTCAGCCCATTCTCAGGACAAGTGGGTTGGTCGGTGGAGTTCGTTGTTGGAGCGTTGGAGCTCATCGTGTTTCGGAAATCGGGTAATTAATTCTCCCGGGCAGCTGAAAAATTGCTACTACTCCAACAAGCAACACCTTACCTCCATCAACCGACCTAACATCCTGACTCGACGCCGAGCTCAGCCAAGCCGATTACGCTCAATTGGCCCTGAGTTGCATATAATGCAGCACGAGGTTCGACTGGAGCTGCTGTAATCATGCCCCCCCGAGTTCGCGCCCCGTCGGTGGCGCTGGCTGGCCTCGATTCCACCAGCGCGCTCTCCAGGACGGTCCCTTTTGCCCGAACGTTTACGACAACACCATGCCGCGAGAAGATGAGCAAGAGCCGCCAGCGCATGTATGAGTGGCTCAAGTCTCAATCCGGATCTAGCTTGGCGGAGGCTCCTCTATCGCCAAACTATCTCGGCCCGTTCCAAGACCAGCCCTTTCCTCTGAACCCGCTGTTCCGTAGCCAGCCCGTCCTGGACGGCACCACGCGAGAGCTCATCTGGGAGAAGGTGACGCACCGCGGGGAGGCGCTCAAGGCCGTCTCAGCCGAGATGGGCGTTGACGTGAGGAGAGTGGCTGCCGTGGTGCGGTTAAAGGAGGTCGAGAAGCAGTGGGTAGCGGATGTGAGTACTATTCCCCAACCACACCTTGACATCTAATCCTTTGCAATGATGAGACTATACAAAATTTCGATTAGTCTTGAAGACATTTTTTCATGGTTAGAAAACTGTTATATATCTGAGCGCAAACTACTTCTCCAGACTTGTACGATACCTTTAGTCTCTAAACAAGCGCTGACAAAGTTAACAGGGCAAGAAATTGGCCACCCCTTACGCCAAGGCCGTCATGAAGATGCTGCCCAAGACGTCATATCGCGAGGGCGAGGCGAATGAGCCTCATGAGCCCATCAACGAAGTGCACGTTCACAACCTCACGATGCAACAACTGTTCGTCCCAGTATCGGAATCCCGACACTTTACCCGAGAGGATGCCGCCAGCGCGTTCCACGATAAAGTGCTCTCGGCAGACGTGAGATCGCCTCAGCCGGAGCTCATCACCATGGAGCGAGATATCATCAAGGGCAAGTCGCGGGCAGAGAGCCTGCAAAGCTTTAAAGAAGCCACTCAGAAGGAGGAGGACGAGGTTGCGAAGAAGATCCTAAGGCAACGGGGTATAGACGAGAAGATGACCAAGAAGGTGCATCAAGATCGGTACGAGTTCCGTTTCAAGGAGATCAACGTCGACAAAGTTGGCCGGGACGGACGGTCGAGGAAGGGCACTGGCTGGCGGTATGGCCAGCCGTTTGAGGATCGCAAGCGTGGATTGGTCAAGATTCCCACTTCAGTTCCCTGAAGTGTATTACTACTTACGTATGTCATGTCTCCCGATGCGGGAGTTGGGGTTCGGAGGAAGACGGGATACTTCACCCGACCAGCGGCGCAACTGTACAATAACAATACCAAAGCCATGTATGATGTATGTAAGTGATGTAAAATTCAGCTATACGCTATCAACCCTATGTGCTATCTACTCTGACGTTCCAAACTAGCTGGCCGAGTCGGCCACAATCAAGTTGTTGCGGATCTGTTCGATGTCATCCAGCGACAAGCCGCACTTGGTCTGGACATACTGCTCCACGGAGCGATAGTCGGAGCGCAATGCCTTGATAGCCGCGAGCATGTTTTCGGGTCTATTTTCGTGGTCAGTAGCTTTTGCGCCAGGGATATTCAAGTCCAACGAGACTTACCTGGCTCCAAGTAAACGTTCCGCGCCTTCGGGGTTCTTTCTGAGGTCTTCGTTCTTCATCAAGTGGGCCATGATCTCATCCTTCCGCTCAGCCAGTCCAGCCTCGGTGAGGCTGTACTCGTAGGCAATCGCCTCGTCGTCGACACCGCAGAGAGACAAGATGACGGCGACGATAACGCCCGTCCGGTCCTTGCCAGCGGTGCAATGAAGCAACAGCGGCTCGGGACCGGGCTCCGCGAGGTGCGACAGGATGGTGCGCATGGGTCCAGCAGACTCCCAGATGGTCCGATAGGTCTCGACGAAGCCCTCGGTGCCCTCCTGCGAGTACTGGTTGAAGCGCAGGGCGATGGCGTCGGGCCCGTAGTCCTCGTCGAGGAAGACGGGTGCGAAGACGCGGACGGCCCCAGGCCACTCGCGCACGCCGGTGGAGTTGCGGGAGATCTCAATGGTGGACCGGAGGTCGTAGACGCGGGCGATGCGCAGGCGCTGCAACACGGTGACGCCGGCGTCGGTGACGCGCGAGGGCTCAGCGGAGCGGAAGACGACGCCGGGCTTGATGGTGTGGCCGGGCCGGGCGGCGATCGGAGTGCCGCCGATGTCGCGGAAGTTGGGCAGGCCGGCGACGGGGATGAAGGGGGGGCCGAGGTCCGCCATGTCTACCGAGTTGTCGATATGAGCGTGCGGCTAATTATTCGGTTTCTAAGGCGGGTTGTCAATGATGTTTGGTAACGATGCACCGCCTTTTTTCTCAAATCTGCCCATTTTCGTTGTTTCGGGGTGGGAGCGAGGGTGGGGATATTTAACCTCCGGACCTCGGCATGCTGTCACAGCGGTGTGCGCAAACGAGATGCGTGAAAGACGGAAAGACCAGGGGAGGAGATTCACGTTGGAGACTGAGACGAAGGAATCGTGCAGCGAGGGGACGATTCAGGTCGGGGAAACTGAGTGGGCTTGTAGGGATTTATTAGACCCGCCGGATGTTGCGGGTTCACTGGTATTTTACTCGTTAGTTGGACGGATTCACACGAGTCACTTGTGCATTGCGCTACATGGTGGGAGTTAACCCGAGAGGGAAATCTAAGTTCTCATGATCTAAACAAAGGAAAGTCTATTCTATACTGTTGTTACATGATCCATACTATGTTTAAGCCCTCTGTGGAGAATGTTGCTGAAACATGTAGGTGGTTGTGCGCGCAGCGTTGTTGTACAAGAAAGTTGCTGGTTACGTCTCCAGTTGGTGCGTTAAGACTGAGAGCCATCCACCATTTAGAGGGAGTATACGCAGTTGCCACAGCGGGCCCACTGGCATGAGGGACAAGCAACGTCCAGTTTCATGGAAAACCAGCCCTGGTTGCAGTTGCACTGAGAGAGTGTTAGAAAATTCCGGTTTTCAGTGTTGGGAGCGTGGGCGACTTACACACTGCCAACAGCGGGGAGCAGCTTGGTTGTTTTGAAGCTGGGCCTGGCGCTGGCCGGTGGTGGAGTTGTCGTGGCTGCGTGTGCTGTGTTAGTTGGCTGTTTTGGGGAATAGGCGGCGGAAATAGCGAGACTTACTAGTTGGTGGCAGCCATTTTGAAAGTAGGAGCGTCTGAGTACCTAGGTTTGAGAAGGTAGAGTATGAGGATATGAAAATGAGGATATGAGTATGAGGATATGAATATGAAGATATGAGTATGAGACTGATGATGAGGAATCGGGATTGAGGCGATGGTTTCTGAGACTTCATCCTGACGGATGCAAAGGCCTTATATTCTCCTCATGCTCATCCCCATCCTCATCGTCAACCAACAGCAGCAACTATATTCCGCCTTGTAAATGTCATGGCAGTGCCTCATCGGCGTGCGCAGTTAGAACTGTATCAGCAGCCTTGAAGGCCATCGTTGAGTGGCTAGGCAAAGCGGTTACGTTGTGGCACTAGGTCTGTCCTCGGTGAAAGACGACGGGAAATCCTAAATTTCAAGGCGTAGTCTAATGGCTAGCGGGGCAAAAGGGAGTACAGACGTGGGTTTTTGGGGAGGAAATTTCAACTTCTAAGGCTTCCTTTGTGTTTTTTTTCGCACCAAACATAGCCCTGGGACGGAGCTGGGCGGCACGGACCCCGTTATTTCCTCGCTCTCAGACCCATTTCTGTCTCAACGCTGCCTAGATTTCAACACGCCGCCTCGAGTTGGTGAGACGGGCTACAGTGGTACTGAAATAAGGCAATAAGGCAAACGACGCTTTTCAAGAGACAAACATAAGGAATACGAGGGAAAGCAAAAGTCATCCTCCATCACTCAGGCTCTCTCTTGTGACGGTGGGTCCCCTTCCCCGATGAGCCACCCGTCGCAGCCTCAACTAACGGATTAGCTTGAAGCCGCCTCGACGATGCCTCTTCTTCCACTCCTTCAGCCGTGTTTTGGTTCACATCGGTGGCTGATGGCGGTTGTTTCGAGCCAATGATACACGTGCACAAACAACGTCAGGCAATCCAAGGTTCAAGCCCGCGGTCGCAGCACATGGAGCCTGGAACATGTGAGCTAGGCGAAGCTTGTGGTAAGCTGCAGCCAATCACGTCTCAGCCAAGCCAAAAATCAGGGATTGTCCCCATACTCTCCCACTTTTGGAAACGACGTCATCACTTCACTAAGGCCATCGACTAGATTCAACATGATTCCAAGTTGTCGCATTCGCCCTCAAGAATTACAACAACAATCACAATCGCAAATCTCTCGGTGGGAAAGACGGCCAACAGCAATTCTCTACGCAAGGTAAGCAAATTCCACCTGCCGCGGACCATCTTGTCGGGGTTTCCAATCCCAAGCGAGTCACCTCACCCACTCTAATCACGGCCGACTTGTCTGTCAATCAACGAAGATCTTCTACAAAGTGACTCGCCGAGATCTCTCCCATGAGAGACCTTTCAATCAGCCTCAGAGCCCCCCTTCACAGCCCCTTTTGCCCTTTTTCCTCTTTTCCCTTGTCACCCAAAGCCTGTGCGACAACTCCAAGAGCATCGAAATCAAGGACCTATCACCAGCCAAAGCCTACCTGCTAACCCGTATCTTCACCAGAAACCTCACTTTAGCAGCGCAACCACACCGCCAATAGCCATCGCAACCCAAGCCCCCCCTCGTCGCAAACGATCCCCACCGTCGAGGCGAAACATCGCAGCCATGGGAATCCTAGGCTTTGCCTTCAGCTACGTGCTGTTCTCGGTCTTGCACCTGTTCTGCTTCGCCCTCGCCCTCGCGACCTGTGGGCTATACGGCACTGATCTGCACCATGCGAATCAACAGGGCAAATACAGCGATTCGAAATGGGTCAGTTTTGGGGGACGGTGGAAGTGAGATTATGCCTTGGATGTGCTAACGACATTGCGTTCTAGGTGTACGCCGTAGTTGTGGGCAGCCTGTCGGCGGTGACTTGCGTCCTCTACTTCATCCCCTTTGTTCTGCGCGTGGCCGGAGTCTTCGCGGCGATTTGGAACACGATACTCTTTGTGATGTGGATCGCTCTCTTTGGTATTTTCGGCAAGGTATGTACAGTACTTCAACGCTTGTCAACGCTTGCGCGATGCATGGTCCAGTCCATGTACATGTCCGACCCAACTGACACCCGCCCACAGATGTACATCAACGAGAATGCCGAAGGCGACAACGGTATCAAGCGCATGAAGAATGCCGTGTGGGTTGACCTCGCCAGCGCTCTTTTGTGGCTGATCGCCGCCCTTGCGTCGTTTGGCTACTGGTGGAGGCACCGCGACACAAGATCGCGCTTCACGGGCCGCGCGTACGTCTAGACGACGATCCCGGGGTCTTTGCGGCAAGACATGGGTGCGAAGGTGGGCTCGGCAGACAGAAGTCGTGATGGGGGAGGAAGGCTGGCCAGACTTTGCGGTCTGGCAACTGAAGTCCTAGAACGAGGACATATGAAGGCGAGTTTCCAGGCCCGCTGGTCGGGCTATTTTGTCTGGACCACTTTGCTTTTAATGGTTCGAATTTGCTCAACCCCATCGATGGATTCTAATATTCCACGCTCTACTGGGTGTAGAGGATCGAGCCCATGTCCGTTTAAACTACCAAATTACCCAGGATACAAGACCATTTATTTACTTAATCTCATCATTTGCCAATACCCAGCTCCTTGCCTTGTGACATGTGGAGAGGCGATCTTTCGTCTCAGAAAGGCAAATGAAGGGGTTGTAGATCTTCGACTGCACGCCCAGCTGACTCTGTTGTGGCCGGTTACATCTCGGACTGAATGTCGACGACTGGATGTCGAGGACCAGTCGACTTAGTCTATTGCAACCACAAGAAGAAACCGTCAAGTCAGTCGAAGGTTCTCGTGGCCCGGATTTGATATCGCACGGATGGCGAAAACTGCCAAAGAGACGGGAGATGAGACGCACATCGACGTCGATGTCGGACCACTTCCCGTCGCCAGTGGGGTTCCCTATGAATGCGCCAACCCATGAAAGGACTAGAGGAATGGTGATCAACGGCGGAAATGGAACGGAGGACATAAACGGTTCTGCTCCAAGGGAAATGAGGCGGGCGAGTTGCGAGAACCTGGGAGGCTAAGCGTGAAACCAGGGTCCATCCATCCTGCCCGTTAGTCTACTTTTGTGGGAGAAAAAACGAGTGACAAACTATGACGATGACGACGATGGAGCTGCTAAGGCGGAGATCAGTCCTTACGAAGTTGATCCAGGTCCCAGGAAGCCAATCACACGAAGCCAGAAAGGGCCCTCAAACGACGTCATCGTCATGACGCCGAACCCGCCAAACCCGCCAAACCCACCAAATCCACCGAGTCCCACATTAGCCTTGCAGCCGCACCCAACTCCCGCTACGGATTTCGTCTTTGATGCCCACAATCATTCCAAACACAGATACGAAACCCGAGCCCCAACACCCAGGTGCTTGGGCAGAGTTTCTAATGCATCCCGTTGCAACTGCGGATTCGGCGGTGGGGGGGCCGGCGGCTCCCAATCGGTAGGGTGAGACGGAGTGCCACGAGGGGACGACGGACGACGTGGACATGGGTAAATTGGTGCTTTTTTTATTTTTTACCGCGACGATCATCCATCGACCCTCTCTTTCTCCGCGCGGGCGACCGGTTCAAGAAAATGGTCTATGAGATAAGCAAAAAGGTAGCAGATTCGCACGGTTCTTCGCCATCAACGCGCTCGGCCAGAGAAAAGACTTGTCGCGGCATGGCAAGGATCCTCGCCTTTATCTTCGCCGGTAAGGGCCGCCAGCCCAGGATCGACGAGATACGCTGCAGGGAGAGGTCCAGCGCATTGAGAGGTGAGAAGGACGATCTTGCTACCCCATTGCTGTGACCACTGGCGCGGTTTGCATGAAGCACATGGGGCAAGGGGGCCAAGTTCTCTCTCTTCGGGGGGGGCGCGGAGCCGGGGACTCGTCCGTCTCTCGACAGCGTCATTTGGAGCCTGATGAGAGCGGGGACGGTTTGAATCAAGTTCAGCGTCGGGGCGAAGCTGGAAAGAGGAACGGGAGTGTCGGAACGGATTGCTACTAAGACGGTATGGCCTTGTCCGGGGCGATGATGCCAAGTGGCAGTTAACATTCGTTTGTACGTCGTCGGAAAGTCAACGGACAAGCAGCACAAATACTGTGTAAACAGGCAAACATGAGGCACGCAGAAACAAACTCGGAGACTAAAAAGTATGCCTTGCGTTGCATCAGTTCTTGTACCAATCCCAAGAAGAGGTTGGTTGTCTGTCGAACACCCCCCACCACTTGCACCGATGCGCCTACATGGATGGACGGACGGCTTGGAAAATCCTCAACGAAAAGGGCCACGGCAGCTAGCGCATCTACAGCACGTCCATCCCGTAGCACGTAGCCTCAGATCATCGATCAAGTTCACAACCCTTCAGGTATTTTTTATCTTATTTTTCTTCCTTGCAAGGGACAAGGGCCAGGGGGCGGCGCTTGGAGAGCTAATGACGATGGCGGGAAGCCGGTTCAGCCCTTTGGCGGGGGCCTTGGGCTCTTGGGCTCGCTTCTCTTGCGCCAAACCCACTAAACTATTAGGTTATCCTAAGGACAGAAGGGGAGCGCGGCGACGAGTGGTGATGAATGTGTCAGTGGAGTGAGAATCATCAGAGCCAGAGTGTGAGGATGGCGCAAAACGCAGGTTTTAGACTAGACTGGGTTGGTTGTTCCCCAAAAAAAAAAACATCTGTCGTTCGGGTCGGATCATCTCTGGCTGATTGATTCGTCCCCTCGTCTCCTCTCAGCCCTCTGGAGCGCTGTGAGCCTCGTCCTTAAACTCACCCTCAAGGAATATCTTGGCTTCGTTGCCCTCTTCTCTCCTTTTCTTCCCTCTCCTTGTTCTCCTCTTCGCCTCTACCATTCCACTCCATCTCGTCCCATATCTCTTCCTCAGCCACGATTCCACCCGTCTCTCTATCTCTATCTCTACTTTCTTCTCTCAGAGATCCTAGCCAATTCCTTTGGTGCTCTCCGCTGCATCCTTACATCGATCAACCTCGTCGATCCTCCACTGCAATCTCCCACAACTGGAAAGCAACTACCAACATACCAACCAAAAAAACCCCCATCTCCTGACCGACATCAGGGCAGTTCTCCAGGACTCAGCACTTATCATCAACCGTATTCTCTCCTCGTTGCAATACCCGCATTGCCGCCTTCCATCCTTTGTTCTTTCCACCGATGCTACGGCGCTGGCGCCTGATAACGCAACGCCGACTGACCGACCGGGCCACGCAACACCACCAACATCAACAACACCCGCTCCGAGAAACCTGCTCCATCCAAGACGACATCGGCAAAAACGACGACGACGGAACCAACGCCATCATGGCCAACTTCGCGCGGTCCCTCAAATCTCCGTATCTCTCGCCCCGGCTGCGGCCGTCCATGCCGGGCCGGTCCGTGTCCAGCTCCTCCGACTTGTCCCTCCCGTCCAACAGCAACAGCCCGCTCTCCGAGGACTTTGGCCCCGACGTCGCGTCCGGACGCAACACGCCCACTCCGCTGTCGAGCAGACGAGCCCCCGCTCGCGATGGGTTCTTCTGGGACGCAGAAGACGTGGGGGGGTTTCTAAGTGCCCAGATCCGAGGTAAGATAAGAGAGTTTTTTTAATTCTTTGTTTCTTGCGCACAGCTGCATTCCATTCATTGTCTTTGCGCCTATTTATTCGGCCATGCCCCATTTCCCTCTTCACGATCCGCCAGCCTGCTGCTCAGGAATGTTGGCATTCGCTTCATCACATGACAGCCACGAGGGACCGATCCTGTACTCAGTGCGTACTGTGTTTTGTGCGTAACGCAGGCATCGTCTTGGACAAATCCCACCCCGAGACACGATCCAATTCTCCAATCTCCCATCTCCGGAACGCCACAAGTACACCATCTCCAACACGACAGCATGGCCGCAGAAGAACGGAGCACGCTGCACGCACCACCACCCACTCGGCCAGCTGCTGCACTCCAGATCGACGGGCGTCCAAGCAGCGCCAAGCTAGAGGCCGCCTCCACGCACCTCGCGAACATGGCCACGAGGCCATCCCCCTCATCACCTCCGAAACCTGCCAACAGCCAATGGGACGTTTGAACCCTCTCCTGGCGCATGCCGCGGATGGAAATCTCCGATCCCTTCTGCTTTCCTTCCCTTTCATCATGTCTCTCGGCCTTTCCCTCTCTCCCTCTCTCTTCAACACCCAGGTTGCCGCCAATTAATCACTTGGTCCGGGCCCTGCGGACATCAATCAATTACCCCACACACCCAGCAGTTCCAGTAATGGCGGGGTATCGGCCCCGTTCTCCCCGATCCGGGCCGACCGTTTAGTGACGACGGCCCTAGCTCAGTGCTCTCATACTTGTATATCCCGCTCACTCTTCCCTGCTTATTCATGCTCTCGTTTATAAAGTCTCATCCTTCCCCTTCTCAATCGCTCACCTGTATCTTCTTCAGTAGATCATGGCACTCCTTCGGCATCATCTTCACGTCCTGCCACTCCACGCACCCACAGCAACAACGGCAACAACGGCAACAACGGTAACAACGGCAGTAATCCGATAGTCATCGAGCTGCCCCAGCATAGACGCTTTAGTGCCGCTCCTATCCGTACTCCCCCAGAACCTCTCTCAGCACGAGGTGATCTTCCAGGGTAATTATATCCTTCACCTTCCCGTTTTCCTCGGACAATCGCTGACCAAATTGCCCTTCTTACAGAGGCTACTTTCCACTCCACGAAGATCCCAACAGTCGCGTCCATCGCCCTCATCCGTTCCAAGCCCACCACGACGCCAGGATGGCCCGTCATCAGTCCATGGGTCTTGTTCCTGACCCCAGGCCCGCCTACGCCGACCGCCCAACCTCAAACCCAGCTCAAGGCTTGTCTATGACCCAATCCAACACCCCCGTCGCCTCCTACCTCCCTGCCGGATTCCACGACAGCCCACTGCCCATGGGAAAGTACTATCCCTCCAACTACGAGCAGCGAGCCGATAGTCAGACTTCCTTGCGCCCGTCATTTTCGGCATCTCTGGCCTCTACCTCCGCCTCTGACTCCGACGTAACGCTCCGACCTCCGGATCGCTCTCATATAGCAATCCCCGAGTCAGAGATCAAGCGCAAGCTGCAGCAATATCAACGCGACATGGTTGCCCAGGCCAGCATGGCCGCCAACGAGCTCATCGGCAGCTCAGTCAGCTCCAACGCACAGGGGGGAACTGGCTCATCGCTAGGCAGCATCCGAATTCGGGACTCACGCTTCACTGCCCCGGCCCCCCTTAAGCCCATGTCTCCTAAACTCCTTCCCCTGGGCAGTCCGGGGCCCGTGACCCCGATGACCCTAGAATCTGCTGGTGGAAGTTACCTGGGCACGAATCGAGACGGCGGACGAGACGACCCATTTGGCCATCCGGGTGGCCTATGATTGGCTACTCGAGTCTCACGACATTTTACTACCTCCTTCTTTCCTTATTAAAAGTTCAACAACAGGCTCTCGAGTGCATCGGTTATACACGAGTCCGACTCCGAACCTGCGCAGATAGTTGTTCCATTTTCGGGCGTTCGTTGGGTTTAGCCTTTTCATAGTAGCATTGCATAGCTTGGGCGGATTGGGGGAATTCTGATGCAAATGCCGCTTCTAGCAGCACAACACCATACGCAACACAAACACACACGCACTTCAAGGCATGATAGATACCCTTAGAGATTATGATGAAAATACATGGAAGAAAGCATTCTTGTTTTGGCGTTTGGGCCTTGACTCCTCCCTTCTCGATAAATGGCCGTAGTCAGCAACGCACCGGGAAAAGGCACATTCGTTTAGCCCGTTTCAAACGGGTAATTACTTTTGGTAAAACAGTTAGTTTGATGCCATCGGCCTGCAGTAGTTCGCCGGAAAGCTTCCCTGGTTGCCCCCAAGCTCCCCTCGCCACCAGTCCTGATCAGTATTGGTCCGCTGGATGATGCGGATCCTATCTCCCGCCCTAAAAGATAAGTCGTCGGCGCCCGTTCCTTGAAAGTCGAACTGAGCCTCCACAAACTCCATCAGTTTCTTGGGCTTCGGTCCTGGCGGTGGGGGCGGAGGCTTCTTCTTGGCTATCGCCGCCTGGCCAAAGTAGTCACTTCGCTGAGGTTTGAGGCATGATGTGCTGCGTGATCCACGCAGTACAGTGGCGGACGTGAAATCGGTCGGCACGGCCAGGCCACCTGGCGTAGTAGCTGTCGATTGAATCTTAGGTGTCGGGGCCGGTTGTTCAGGCTCTGGGCTTCGGTCGCGAGATGTCTGAGGTTGGGATGAGGCTGAAGTTACACGAGACAGAGGAGCCTTCAGCCGTTGAAAGGACACAGTTCGGCCCCGAAGCGAATGTTCGCTTTCCGGCTTCCTATGCAACGCCAGGTGCTTGCGAACAGAGGAGAAAGATTCGACTTCCGATTCGATAGGCCCAAAGGCGTGCTCCCAGTCTGCGATAACATCTTCCATGGGGGGTGCCGGCGACGGGAACCCATTGTCCTGGCAGTACTCATGAACGACAGTATAACAGAGGCCCAGCAACCGATTTTGTATCAATATGACGCTAGAGAGCAGGGGTAAGATAATTTTGGAGATGGCATGCACAAGAGGAGGCAAAGTCTCTCGCAGGTGAGAATCTGCTGTCTCGAAAGCCTAGTGACACGAGTGTAAGTAGATGACGAGAGAGGCATTGAAGCCACAGGGGCAAAAGGTTCACGAACCTCTGACAGAACTGTCAAATCAAACTGAGCCTTTGCCAGCTGAGTCTCCTCTTTTGGAGTTTTGCCAGGCTTTCTCTGCAGCTTTGTAACTTTGGCCTGGGCATTCTCAAAGTCGACCCGCGTCTTTTCCCGCTTCTTGATGGTCTTTTTAATGGGCTGAATCAGGTCCTTGGCCTCGGTAGCGGGACGGAGTAATAGGGTTTCCATCGCAGTGATCTCATCTCGCATTTCCTCGTGCAGGCTCGCGTAGACTTGTTGCAGGCTAGTCGACCGCCTCAGGATATCACGCGGCGTAGCTGCCGGGACAATGCGCTGCTCTTCTCCCTCCTCTGCCTCTACGCCGATGGGGTCATAGAGCTCCTGGAAAGCATTGGCGATGCCGAGTTGAGAGAAAGCCATGTCGTGCCAGGCAAGCTGGAGACATTTGGCTTCATTGATGATCTATGGCGAAGGGTCTCGTGTTAATGGCAGGGCCTCAAAAGCCAACGGGGG
>QGQB01000311.1:0-15538 GCA_003385265.1 Neonectria hederae | reverse complement strand
GGGGGGGGGGGGGGGGGGGGGGGGGGGGGGGGGGGGGGGTATCGATGTCGTGTACTGGTGAGGAATGACTCCGCTCATATGGGCTTGGTACAAGGGACGTAAGGACTTGGTTGAGGAACTATGGAAAGATACAAACGGCAAACTGCGTGACTACAACGGCAAACTGCGTGACTACAACGGCAGAACTATCTTGGATGCAGCAGTGGTAGCGTAAATGGATGATCACCCAGAAGTTATGGGGATGGTAGAAGAGCTTATCAAGCTGCGCCCCGACATGAATGGCAAGGACAGGTTGGGCAAGACGCCACTGCATCTTGCTGTTGAATCTAGGCACGAGGCTATTGTGAAGCAGCTGGTTGATCATGGCGCTGGCATTGAGGTGAAGGGTATTAAAGACCGGACGCCACTACAGAGAGCTGTTGAATATAGCCACGAGGCTATAGCGCACAGCTGGTCGATCAGGGCGCTGATCTTGATGCAAAATATCACGAAATAGAAACACCGCTGCACCTTGCCGCTAAGTACAGGGCTGTCTCTAATCTTCTAGTAAACAGCGGTGCTAATGTTAAGGCGAAGGACAATCTTGGTAAGAGGGCTCTAGACGCTGCCAGTGGACTGTTGTCAACATAAGGGATATTAGCTATCGTGCATCATTCTTGATACTCGCTTGACGACCCTACTAGATCTCGCCCCTTTGACCTCTTTTCTCCCGAGTACAAACCAGGTTACCTACAGTGTTGGCGGCTTTCAAGGACGTCAATAGTGAAGAAGTCAAAAGCTGGTAGTTGTGGAACACATAGCTCAAATTGGGAATCTAAACAAGATGGCAGCCTTCAAGATTCTCCAGCTCATGAGCTATTGCCTCTCTTACCTTGCCTATTATTGGTCTTCCTCGCTGAGATTGCACTGGCCCAGAGCGTGGAGAAGATGGTTCAGGGCTTCATGAGGGATATGAACTCATAGTCGAAGAAGACCTAGAGCTATACCGCTGGACAAGTCATGCCTCAATTCTGTGTATTGCCTCGTGCACCTGTAGCCAATCATCCCCGCATGCCGAGGCAGAATTCCTAGCCGCCAGTCACTTCGCCCGCATTTGATTGGTACGGGGTTGCCTGCACTTCTCACATGTCGTGTAGATTGTTGATCTACGATCTTGGTGACTGAATTGACAACTGGCGCTGAAGTTGAGGTGTGCGGTAGAATCCAGTGAATAAAATGGGAGTGAATTCCGACGGGAATTTCGAGTTGCTGGTAGAATTCGAATCGCAGTCCTCAATCAGAGGTCGAATTTATCTTGTGTTCCGACCTGTTCAGCTCTTATCATCATGAGTATTGTCAATACCGGGATCCTTCGCTTTTTCTACGATGATGCCAGAGCCAACATCGAGTACAAGTCATCCGAGTTCTGGCAGCACTACCTCAAACAAGAGTTCTACGACACACAAATCTACTCCGTCACATGCGAGGTGTCGCCTGATGGCTCTCGAAGGCGCGTCGACATAGTCGTGAAGCGATATGATACGAATCATCACACGATGTCGGCATTACTCTGGGTGGAGTGCAAACGACCTGGTGGCAGTGTCAAAGAGGTAGAGCAGCAGGCTCTAGATGCAGCTAAAAGATGCATCGAGGCGGATAACCTCGTGTTCATCTACACCATGACCACGGTTGGCGTATCCTTCCGCGTCTGGTTCTACGAAAAGGGTGGAAGGGCTCTCACACCTTTCCACGGGGAACCGACAGTCGCAGACTGGTCGCAGTATATCGACGCCGATTCAGATGACGCCTGGGTACTGCCAAGTTGTATTGACATGGTGAAGAAAGAGATCCCCCTGAGAGACGCGCCGACCTTGCCGAGCCAATCCTTGGCCGACCTTCAGGTTGCTCAGGGTACCCAGGAGCAGCCCGGCAATCAAAGCGAGCATTACACCGGGGAGCTCTCCTCTTCTGCGCAGCTATACCAGCAACCATGGCAGCCTATCGACGACGGAGCGGCTGGAAGCTCGGATTACCAAAGCAGCCAGCCGGTCCCAGTCAAAGTCCGGCGGGAGGAACATACATTTCAACCGAACGAATATCTCTTTAAGGATGTCAAGGGCCATACGAAGAGGACTGTCAAGAAGGATTGGACACAGATAAAGTATAACGGGAAGAAAGTGTGGGCGTACTACGGGAAGAAGACAACCTACATTAGCGACGTTGAAATCAAGTAATAAATATTTCTATATTCTTTTAGAAATCATTAGTTAGTACTAATAGGAAGGAGAATTTGGCTATAGTACACAATTAGGTCTACAGATTTATTGGGATGCTTTTTTCATTATACCATTTCTTCAAGGCGCAGATTGATTGACATCTTCAACGTCATTTGTCCTGTAGTTGTTTCTTAGTCAGAGTAGCATAGTTTACACTGGCGTTGTGAAAACCACCATTCAAGTCCCCCATGCCAAGGAATGTCAATCCAGCGTAATGAGTCGGAGTCAACCAGCTCTTGCACGCTGACCTTCGCAACATATGGGAACCGTTTTGCTGTCTTGCCCATCCCTATTTTCAGCGTCCTTGCCGGGTCTATTCTGAGAGGATCAAGCACCCAGTCCATGCGGTACTGCCCTAAGCACGCACGACGACCGTTACCATAACGTAGCAGTATGCCAATGATGGGTTTGTGCATGGCAGTCTTGTCGACGCAACATGTGATTTCTGCGACGTTCTCCATTCGGCAGTAGGTGTAGTACCATGGTTCGTTGTACTGCGTGTAAGGTGGTGGTGAGGTTGGAATGAGCGAAGGAGGATATTGGCTTCGACGTTCCTCTTCACCTTGAGGCGTAGAGATGTCTGTCTCAATAGTGTTGACGTCGATTCCTAAGAACTTGATCCAAATATCATCGCGGAGGGGGTCCCACTCGTTGAAGTATATGCGCGATGGACGGTTGGTTGTAGCGTAAACGCGGTGGAATTGAAGCCCAGGATGTACGATGTAGTTTCCGAAGATGACCGCTCGTTCTCGGCTAGTCAGGAGCTGAAGGACATCCTGTCAGTACTAACCGCGGCAAAGAATACCTGACCCTACCATTAATGATACAAATCCAGAATGCGCATGCCTGATAGCCCAAACCTCCGTCAGGTATTCATCTTGGTCGATCGGCATGTAGATCCATAGCATGGAACTGGAAACATTGTCTAGTTCCCTGTAGAAAGTTGTATTGGTGCCAGGGTGATGTGCATACAGTTTCGATATATGTAGTCCACAAATGGCGGCGGAGTAGCCTTCTGTGCTAGGCTTGTTGCAATCGAAGAAGCTCATACGCAGTCCGTTAGGTTCTCCTCGGGCGACGTGGCATGTCTCTAAGTCTAATAACCTGCAGGCCAGCCCAGGTGTCGGCCAACCGTGGCCAGGAACAGCACTACCACACTTGGATGTAGAGTCTGTGGAATCCAGGAGACGTCTGAGTTTCAAGCCCTAGGATACGTAAGTGATGTCAAGAATGAAGCCAGAATACTCACGTCAGTTTTAGGCGTGACCTGCAAAATTCCATCCTCTCGGGCCAGCTCCGTCCACCAGACACCGTAAGTGTCGCGAAGAGAGCGCGATAAGTCATCCTTAGGCGAAACAAACCGAATGCTTCTGACGCCGAGATGGTCATATCCGATGTAGATATTTTGGACAACATGCCCTTGTCGAGCCTCAAAGAGCCGCTCTCCTCTCCCTTCACCTTCGGAGTACGATGCATTGTGTAAAGACTGGACGTACAGAATGCCCTCAATGCTCACATATTGCGCGTAGACATCTTGGGAAAGCTCAATTGGGGGGCCAGATGCACAAACGTCCGAGGCAAGTTCTTGAGAAGTGATAATGGCGCATTCCCGAACCAGGTATCCTGCCACTATACGGCAGAGCTCCGGGGGCATTTGGTTCAAGAAGCTGAGTCTTAGTTTCGTGGCCAATGTGCGCTGGATGCGGCCTCGCCTTTGCAGCTCTTCGCAGATGGGCGGACTGAAACTATATTCGGTGGCAGCGAGGAATTTCGAGGATATCTGAAAGAGCCTGAAGCCATAGCATTCGTCGTGAAAGCAATGTACTCGGCGATCACTGGTGATACAGGGACTTAGGCAACACATATGAAACGCGATTCCTTCCTCGTCGTCTTCGAATGTATCATGTCGGCGGAAGGGGAATGTGGTGGATACATGGTCCGCCTCGATAGCTGGAAGTAGTATGAGCCCACTCTCACCGAATGAGTTACAATGTAAGGAACTTACCTGCGACCACGAATTCTCCATCCTCGAGCTGGAACTGACATAGCCTGCAACGGGGTTCGTCAATGCAATACTGCTGCACGCTATCTTCGGCCATTGTTGAGGCTGGTGAAGAAACGAGAGAAGAAATTTGCGGCAGATGAATGCAACGACCCCTCGAAACGTTTCCTGCCTCAGGCATCACTAGTCTCCTGCCACCCACACCTGGAATGTTAAACGGGAGCCTCGAAATAAAGGAAACGCTGGACGAAAGAAATAGGTCGTGCAATTCGATCCACGGAAATATTCTCTACATTTGGTGGCCCTTGGCTCCCTACTGATGCATACCTGCCGTACTGGCGTGGTCACTACAGCGCTTAGCAAGCGCTCGGGAATTTCTACCACGACGGATTTCACAGACAGGTGTAGCGTTGGCCCCTGTAACATCGGTAGTGGGGTACAAGTCTTGACTAGCACGTGACAAGAGGCTCCATCGTTACCCCGCCAATGTCCTCCAAGCTAGTCCTAAACATCATCAATCGCCTCAACGTATCAACTGCGTTGCCTATGCCGACATGTCAAGCGTAGCTGTCTGGTTGGATGGTCTTCCACAAGATCTTACAAAATCTGCATTCGAAACTGCATCTCCCTCGCGCAAGCGACGTCGCCTCAACCCCACACCGCCTGAATCTTTCAACGAAAACGACATCGACCAGAACATGCCTCTTGAGCGTGACGAAACTCCAAGCAAGCGCGACGTACCCTCCGACGATCGAACGCCCCGAGCCCGCAAGCGGATACAGACACCCAGATCCGAGTCCAGCTACTCACTGTCAGGCCAGTCTCGCCGATCCTTCCAATCGTCAGAACGACCCGGATCACGATCCCCGCAGAAACATTTGCAAAGACTCAGACTCAGTCCTCACGGTATCAGCTTTCGAGATCTAGTTCATTTTGATGATAAACCATCCAGTCTGGAAGCGCTACTTGAAACGGTAGACGTTATCATGGAAGGAAAAGGCATCATTTCATCCTCGATTCGAGGGGCACTTGAGCTTGCAGCACAGTCGCACAAAGAGTTGAAATGGGTTTCCAGAGGCACTGAATACTTCTCTGACAACCGTGACAACGTTGGGCATACACCGTCACCAGAAGCTGTGCTCAATGTCGTGGCTGCGGCAGCTGAGTGTAGTACTTACGGGCACCCAGAAGCCAATTGGAATCTCGAGGTCCATCAACGGGTTCTAGAGTTGGCATTTCGGCCACCAGGCCAGGCGGCATTTAAGCATCTCATCAACTTTATGGGAAGGTAGGCCATTAATCGAATCGATGTTACTCAGACCTTAGCTAACACTCCATCGCAGCACTACAGCAGCCATCACCCCTACATACGGCAAACCATCCACTTCAAAAAAGGTCGACTTTTGTATTTATATCGAGCCAGAAAATGATAAATCCCTAGCAACAACGTCTACAACCTCGACCCAACCGGCGATCGTTAGCTTTCGCGACACTCTACCCGATAGAATATTGAATTTCACAGACTTTGCTCCACTTGATCAGCGACCTATTGCCCTCAGTATCGAGACTAAGAAGCCGAGCGAGGGCTTTGACAGCGCCAAGCTGCAACTTGGTGTTTGGCAGATGGCACACTGGAGTTTCTTGCGATATCTGGCCGAGAGACCGACAGCCGAGGTTCAGGCTGAGGCAGAAGAGGGAGAGAAGACTGCTGGCTCAATCAAATTGCCTCCCTTTATTCCTGGCATCATAATTCAGGGTCACGACTGGCATCTTAACTTCACCACTCCAGAGGCAGAGCAGACTCTGTTCTGGCAAAAAGTAGTAATTGGGAGCACGTCTAGTGCCAAGGGGGTGTACCAGATCGTTCACATTCTGCAGGTCCTACGCCAGTGGGTCAAGGATGAGTATTGGCCGTGGCTTCGGGACGTGATTCTCCGATGTTGAGGGCTCCAGACCTGAAAGCAAGGGCATTCCTCACGTGGGCCAACCCCAAGTTATAGATAGAACGAAGATATGCAAACCAATTCAATAAGGAGCAAATTAAGTAGCAACAAAGTGGTGCGGCACCCCTATCAATTGCCATTCCGATAGAGGTTGGCTGTGATTAAGCACTAAGGGAAAATCCCCTTAGCCAACATCATCCACCCTCTCTACCCGGCCACACCCTCACTAAAAAATCCCCGTTGTTGCGACCCGCACCCTCATGTCGACACACGATGAAGCCATGCAGCAGAGATGCAATGATAATAGATTAGAGTTACCAAACTGTTAAGAAATCCTAAGCTATAGTCAAACTTTATGCCCCTCATAACTATTTTTTCCGCTATTCTCTGGAAACTTGGTCATCGGTATGAACGAACTGGACCGATGGGCGACCTAGAAGAGGCCTCTGCTCATCTCTTTAAGACCTGGAACCATTGAGTTTCATCGTATCGAGTCCGCTACTCCTGTTTCCACTCCATTTAACTCATGTGGCGCGGATTATGTGCTTCTCCCTTTTGTCTTCTTACAGTCCCGAAAATACGGAAGGGAGAATGGATCACTCTAAGGTCAATAATTAAGGCTTAAAGGGAAAAATGCAAACCAGGCCTTTCTAGAGCGTCCTCGAGGGAACTTAATGAGACTACAAATTAATAAAAAATATTTACTCTGCTCCAGATAGCAGTTGAATTACCACCAAGTCAAGCACCCATCGACCCTGAGTATGTGCTCGCCCTATTACTTCTTACACTTTCTCTTCTTCATTTATTGCTCTTGCGCCTCGCTATTCTGAAATTTCCTCTTTCTTTTCTTATCGGTTGTGCAGTACTGGTTTTCGCCATTAGAACCTTCTGAGGGCTGATAATAATTCTCCTCCTCAACAATTGGCACTCTCGCACTACACAACCTCTGATGACCTTAAAGAATGCAGGCAGAGTAAGCACTATCAAATTTATCCTAGAATTATCTATACCTACCAGGAAGAATATTATGCTCATAGTACTACTCATATATCCAAAGAAATCCTATCTCCTTACCCCTTATATAATAGATAATAGTATTTCTTATAGATTTATCTTTATTATAGAAGTATTAATAAATATTTATTATGAGAGATAAGGAACCTTAGATAGCTATTTACTATAACTCTCTTACTAAGTTACCTTTTATAAGAGTTTAAATTATAACTATATTATTATTATCTTTTCTCTTAGGTAATACTACTTAGAATTTAGATATAAATTAAACTATATAATTTTACTAAATTAAATATTAATAATAGACTTCCTTATAGTATCTAAGTATCTTACTAAGAATTTATAGTTTATATTTATAAATTTTTTTAACTTCTTAAGGTTTACTATCTTTATTCTTAGTAATATTATTATTACATAATACCCTAGTCCAATTTTAAGGATAAGACCTCGCTAATAGGATTAAAGAAGGCTATATCAATGTAGTTATTTATTCCCTTACCACTAAGCTCAGATTATAATCCATGTTCATATAATTATCGGCGACTTTGTAGGAAGTGGGAGGAAGAGAGTATTTGTTTGATGAAAAGGGGAAGTTATGGTCCTGGAATATTGGGGGCATTGCTCCCTTAAGTACTCCTCCACCAACACGTGCCGGCCTCCAAAAGGTCTTGCTAATGGCTTCTCTATTCAACCTACTGCAGAATCTCCACCTGCACCTGGGGATCGTGAGCCTGATAGTCTTCTGCCCCACCTACTGCACTGGATGTTGCGTATACATTCGAGGACTGGTTGGAGAATGACGTCTTGAAGGTCGCGCTTCCCTCTTCAAGTCCCGCAACGTTATTCAACTTAGATTCACAACATTCACTGGTAACTCATGAAGCCGGGTAAGGAGGTTTTCATCTCTTTTGACTTGCTGTTAAGCCGAAGGCCGCATTATAGGCCCTAGAGCCGCTAATGTGCCTTGCCTAAGCTCTTTAAAACGTCTCAAAGCCTTGGAGTCGCTCTATATAAGCCGGAAGCCAAAGACGGCGTGCACGAAGTCGGTATTAGCGGGGGACTCATTGAGATGCATCGGTAATCTAACCTGCAGTATTCGTACAGCTACATATAGCAGGTCTCCCCATTAGTCCTAACTTGCCCCATCTGATAGTCCGGCATCGGGTTTGATGCCTTCATGTATGCTGGAATTGTGGGAAGGAGGTCGTCTGATAGCTGAATAAGACTTCCAACTCTTTAGAAAGACACGCTTCAGTTACCATAACCACGACATGATCTGGCTTGAGGATGGGATGCAAGCACCGCCCAGAGGCGCCTACGTTGGTGATTCACATCATATTGGTGACGAACGAGAATACCAGGACGAGGACGGAGTGACGTTGGGTGTGAGGTACATTGAAAAGGTTCTGGGCATTGTAAATGGCATTTCTTTGTATGTATCAATGACAAGAAGCTTTCATCATCGTAGTGTACTACACTTAGTAAATTTACCGACCATTACATCATCAACTAAAATAGGTGTTGCCCGTGAATGACGACGGAAAGAGCTTCCTCTCAACCCCCCAAAGCTACCTAACCCGACTATTTCTCGGGCGTTTTGCCCTTTGGAGAAGGACAGAAAGCGGGGGGAGCTCATCATCTTCGTCCGATTCCGTAAGCTCATCTCTACCGGTATCGTCAGATCCTGTGAGGTCGATGCATACGACGGTTGCTGGGGAGTTGATTCCGCCGCCACCTGATGGAGGGTCAAGGGAAAGGCCATCCTCGTCATCGGATCCCGTAAGGTTGATGCATGCTGCGGCTACTGAGTTGGACGTGTCGCCACCTGATGGAGAGTCCAGCGACCAAAGGTCTGCCATCAAGCCATCGGGACCCTCTCCTTGCTGCGTGCAGTTTTCGCCGCAAGGGGCCGGAAGAGGCAGACCAATCTCGTCTTGCGGGAAGTTGTCGTCATCCACGAAAAGCCTCATCATCTGGTCCTCGGAAAGCGTCAACACAGTCGGCGAAAGGTTTCCACCACATCGCCGCCCATAATCGACATGATCGTTGCGGCCATCGGCCTCCATCGGCGCTCCATCAGCCGGGAGAGACTGGTTCATGGTTAACAGGCCCGCGAGACAAGCCTGCAGGCATTCAGTGCACCCTGTGATGCGGCCCGCGTCGACTCCGCTGCAAAACCCAGATAAAAATCCATCAAAGTAAGGGCTTTTAATGCCGGCAGGCAGGCATAAGGATTGTAAGAGGAATCTCAAGCTGATGAAAAAGAAATACGGATTAAACTATTGCCCAAGTGTACCCACTAACGGGTTATTGACTTAACGATTTATTAAGTAGGTTTTATTCTATGAGAGATCTGTTACATATGTTTGTACATAGCGTAACACGCCTGATATCCCTACAGGAATCGCGTTACTAGGACGCCTCAAGGCGTCAAAATATACACACACACACACACACACACACCCCGCCGAGGTACTTATGATTCCCCACAAGCTATATACCAAAGATATGTTGCCGCAAGAAGCGCTTGGTATGAGGCGCAACGCCGTGGGAGTGTCAAAACCAACCAGGAATACCGCAGGGCAATGGGTCTCCAATTGCGATATGGCCAGAAGAGGCGCAGGTGACATGAGGAGGAGAATCGAAAGAGATCCTGAGGAACAAGAGGCCTTGTGCTCAGCCGAAAGGCAGAAGGAGCAGTCTATTGTAGTCAAACTGTAACGCAGCAGAAGAATAATTAGTTGAACTGCTCGTCCCCAGTGGACTTGGGACAACGAATCCCCCAGCCAAGTCGCGACGCCCGAAAGGAAATCCCGAGTCGGTGCTGAGCCATATTCGCCGGACCCCGCGAACCTATTGGCCTGTTCCATGACACTGTCACACCGTTGAGTGACCTCATATAAAGAGCTCTACCATAGGAGACAATAGATGTGTATACTTACCGTCCACGGCCGTCGTCGCTGGGCCATTTGCTACCATTCTATGCCTGTGACGACCCACCAAACACCGCTGTGACAGGGTCGGTTGTCCCAACCGTCTTTGGCCAATTGATTCTCTGTTAAGGCGTGGTGGAGAGGACTGGCTTCACCGCCTTCTGCGGGGTGACCTGGCGGGCCGACAAGTTTTTGGACCAATAGAAGGCTGCAAAAGGCACCACTATCAATCCCAATTTTATACGCACGGGTACCCGTGCGCCTATTGGGCCCCTCGGGACTCGCGGCGCAGGTCGCGACGTGGTTGCCATTTGCCCCGATTTAGCCGAATATTACCCCTCATTCGCTATTTGTTATCGAGTCGGCTACCACTTTTTTACGCAGATGCATCCCTCTGTACTCCGTATAGTCCACTTTTTCCGGAGCTAAACTTTAGCAGGTCACATGAACTCGAATGCATGCGAACCCATCGGTCCGTTTATGACAGACCCATTTGGAAGACAAAACCGAAAGAATTGCTTTTTACTCTGCTGTACACCGCAACGCGCCCATGCATATTGCCCTTCATGTCTCAGAGCGGGTATATCTCACCACACCAGAGTCACCTTCTTTCGCTAGATTTGCTGACGTTCACGGGATAGCGATCGTGATAAGCGAGAACTGCGCCCCGTGCGCCTCTCCTGTGACCGTTGGTACGGGACAGATGGTGATTTTCGGAGAGAAAAGTTGTTGCAATAGGCAGCGCTCTGATTGGCTATAGCGGACCCACTATAGGAGGTCTACTCCATTGTGATAAAATCGCTCGAACGCAATATTTCCTTTGTATTAAAATAAGGCATTTTCAATCTATTGTTTCTAAGCTATTAATAAGTTATCTACGCATTATAATAGTTATAAGCCTAGATAGTATAGCATTTACTAGTAACTTTCTCTAATAAATAAACTCTTATAGCAAAATACTTTTAAACCTTCTAATTCTCCCTAAATAAGACCTAATTAACTAAAGCCCCTATTTAGCACTCTTAATATATAAAATAAGCCTTCCTAATGTATAAATAGCTTACTTAATTAACTTATTAAAGATAGTAAAGCTTAGTAACTTTAAAGACTAAGTTCTTTAGTTCTTATAGCTAATTAACCTTATGTATACTTATAATATATAGAATAAACTTAATCTTAATAAACCTAAGCATTCTAATAACCTTAATAATAAGCCTACCTATAAAACCTATCTAAAGCTAAAGGAAAGAATAATAGTAAAAGTAAAAGAAGCCTAAAGTAATAAACTTACTAAAGTATAGATATAAGTAATATATAGTATACTAACTAAAGATTAATTATATTTCTAAAATAAATATAAAGAGTATAAAGCTAAGGAAACTATAATTAAGTAGTAGATTATACTAATAGTTAAGTTAGATAATTATAATTAAGCTATTTAAAGTATAATTAAGAAGAGTAATAAGAAGGATTAGACTTTTTACTAATTAATTAAGGAACTTAAGTCTATATATACCCTAAGTAAAGGAATTACTATTAAGAAAGTTAGAAGAAACTATATAATAGTCCTTAGGGAAGCTAATTATATAAATTAAAAGGCTAATACTTAATATCTTTATTAGATTAAGGCTTTAATAAGGGCTAAAGAATATAATATACTAGAGGTAAATAGTACTATTAGAATCTATAATTTTCTTTAGACTATATAAGCTTACTTTATCTCTACTTAGGTAAAGTATAAGCTTAAAGACCTTAATAAGAAGGAAATAAATAATATTAAGATTAATAGCTTAACTTCCTATAGCTAACTATTTATAACTATAATAGTCTAGAAGTAAGGGAAATACTCTATTATATTCTCTATATTTAGTAATTACTTAAATAATAATAACTAATTATTATTACTATAATATAGTAATAAGAGTTATAAATATCTCTATAGATCTAAAGGTAAGTATAGATAGTACTTAGACTAATACTTAAAATTAGAATATATAATTATTAAAGCTATTAATTATTAGATTATTAAGCTTAATAAAGAGTAAATAAAGTAAATTAAGGAAATTTATAATTATAATAAATAGAAAAAGCTCTATATTACTATTAAATATAATAGGTAAAAAACTAGTATAAAAGCCCCTAGGGAATATAGTAATAGAATAATCCTAAATAATATTATCTATATAATCCTTAACCTTAAGTTAGTCTATAATATCTAGAAAATAGTAAGAATTTTCACCTTAATAAAGATATTATACTATCTACTTATATAGAGTATACTACTTAATAACTATAGTACTATTTACTTAGTTAATTTAGTAAACCTATTAGAATTAAGCTCTTTTATTCCTATTAATAAAGAGTTTATAGAAGTTAGAATAATATAATTCTTAGTTATTAGGAAAAGGATTAAGATCTTTAAGAAGCTTATAAAGAATAAAATAAATACTTAGACTATAGACTTAGAACTTAGGAATATAGTAATTATAAAGGGATTTTATACTAATATTATATCTAAAGCTAAGCTTTAAAAGTTAAGTACTTAGTTCTATAGCTTTAATTACTCTCTATACTTTAGAATACTTAAGAAGAATACTATTATATTATAAATAAATAGATAATATAATATAACTATTCTTAAATATAAACCTTTATCTTCTTATCCCTTATCCCTTAGTTCTCTACTAAGAAATATTATTATACTTAGTAATACTAAACTCTAAGCTTATATTACTATAAGTAATATAGCTAAGCTAAGCTTAAAATAATATTATTAACTCTCTAGGGATCCTGTAAGACTTAGGGAGGATTTAGAATAGTTATAGCATTTATAAGTAAAGTATCTAGGGAAGGATATACTCTATAAGCTAGTTTATTATATATATAATATATAGATTAAAGGAATAGTATAAGTTAACTATAAGATATATAGTATTATATATATATATTAAGCTATATTATATTAATAGTTAAAGTATTATTTACCTTAACTATTTTAGTATATCTTATAGAACTTATAAGACTACCTAAATAAATATAATAACTCTTCCTAGCTCCTATTAATAAAGAATAAATATAATAGTATATTATATATATAGACTTTAATATCTAAGAGTAGGACCTTAGTATTTAATAAGCTATTTTACTTTAAGAGCTATATTAAGAGATAATTTAGGCTCTTAATATATATTATATACTTAGATAATAAGAAGGTAGTAATTACCTTATTAGGAAATACTTAATATTAATACTAAGTATATAAATAAGGTATTATTATTGAGCTTACCTTAGTTTATACTTATAAGCTAAATAAAGAGATTAAATAAACTAATTAGGAAGTTATAAATTAGTTAAATATAATACTTAATAGAGTAAACCTATTACTAGAGCTATAGCTAGAGAGTATAAAAGTAATAGTTTATCTAATTAATATATTATTAATAAGTAAGAAGTAATAGCTCTTACTAATTAAAGTCTTAGATAAGTAATTTAAATACTATATTTTATTACTAATTAGAAAGTATAATACTAATCTATAGCTAGATTAAAGTATAGTCTATATATATAGTTACTATACCTATTCTCTAATAGCTAATAAAGAAGTAAGGAGAAATAAAAAAGAGATAAAAGTAAGCTCTAGAAAGTATATTAAGTATCTTATTAACTATATAGCTAGTAATATCTATTAAATATAGGTCCCTTAGCTTAAGAGAGTTATTATAACTTATAATATATAATTTAATAAGTCTATTTATTATAATAGTATAAAGGAATATACTATTAAGTAATTTATTATCTAATTAAAAAATTAGATTTTATAAATTAAATAGATAGAAGAAGAAGATAATATTTATAATAATCCTATTTAAGTACTAGAATTAATAAATTTAAACTTAGGGGTAAAAGTACTCTAGAGTATAGAAATTATACTATAAAGCATAGAAAAAGATACCTTATATATACTAATAATTTAATTACTACTTAGACTTTAAATACTAAAAGGGACTCTAAAGCTAATTAATATATAAACTATAAGCTTAATAAATATTTAAGAAAGTATAGTAAAGCTATATCTAATATATAAGTTAGTAGTAGAAAGCTTAAAATTAGATAAGGGAGAAATACTATTAAGCTTATATATTCACTTTATAAAATATAAAATATTTAAACTATTATTACTAAAATTACCTTAGTATAAATCTAATACTTAGGGATTAGAAAGAACTAAAGCTAAATTTACCCTTACCCTAAAGTAATAACTAATTAAGGAACTTATAGAAATTCCTTAGAAAGTTAAATCTAAAACTCCTTAATTAAAAGGAAGAAAGAAAAAGAGTAAAGTTCTAATTACCTTAATATATACTAATATATAAGTCTAAAGCTTAGAAGCTTAAGAATATAGAGTAAAATTTAACCTAAAGACTTATATACTAATTTAATAAGAAAAGAAATTACTAATTAACTTCTTTTTAACTAATTATTAGAATTTAATAATATATAATCCTAAGAGTATTAAAATATTCTTTTTAATAATTATAATATTATTTAACTAAAGATAGTTAATACGTATAGCCCTTTGGGCTATAGTTGCAGAATAATACAATAATTACATAAGCAATTATATAGTCCAATAGACTAGGATCCTTAAGGTCTTAGTCTATAGACTAATTATAGTAAAGAAATCATCCTTCTTATAACCTTTTTCCCTTACCTTTTATAACTAACCTATTTCTATATATCAAATAGTAGTAATTATAGCTCTATTATATACATTAGCTTTACGATTTAATTTGCTAGAGCATTAGGCTTATACTAATCAGGTCCTCTGACCACTAAGCTCCGGCTAACTAATGATTCATTATAGTATGATTAGCCTTAATTGATTACCTAATACCCCTATAGTATAATTAGCCTCAGCAGACTCTATAATAATTTAAGAGCTTTACTTTACTCTTAATCCCTTCTTATTATCCTTATATAGTAAGAAATATACTAAATAAGGATACCTTCTAAAGGAACCTTATAGATAACTCCCTTTATATATTATCTTTACTTATATTACTGAAATTCCTATTGTATATAATAGCTAATTAATCTTATATAAAAAGCTTAGTTATAAGCCTTAATCCTATAATACTTTTACTTTTATAAATTTTATATACTAATTATAAATTATAAAAATTCCCTTAAAAATAATAAATTAAACTCTAATCTTATTAAATTCCCTATATATAGACTACTTATACTGAATTTAAAGCTTACTTTTATTACTTTAATTATAAAGACTTAAAATACTATATTCTCTACTAATAATTATAATTATATTCTATTGTATTAATTATAATAATAATTAATAATATCTAAATAGTAAAAAAGTAATAATTTACTTTA
>QGQB01000310.1:0-13998 GCA_003385265.1 Neonectria hederae | reverse complement strand
TTTAGTTATTTAGTTATTTAGTTATTTAGTTATTTAGTTATTTAATAGATTATTTATTCTAGCTTTATAATTACTTTAATTAATAAGTATAAATCTATAATAGGTTTAATTATATAATTAGCTTATTAAATTAATAGTTTACTATAGCTAATTACTAATTCTAGGAATAGGATTAATAATACACTATAGCTAATTACTAATTTAAGCATTAGGATTAATAATTCATCCCTTTAGCTAGGAGCTATATAAGATTCACTTTAATATAATTAGTATAAAATGTACTGATTTTGTACTAATTAGTTAGTATTAGTATAGAGCTATACTAACTAATTATGTTAGTATTTAGTAAGTATTTAGTACAGAGAAATTACTTAGTATTAGTAGAAGTCTATACTAACTAAAAACTAATTTTTTTGGTATGTACTAAATAATTTCATAACTCTAATTATAGTAAATATTAAGAAAGAAAGGATTATATTATTATTAAATACCTTAGTAATTTAATCTTTAGTGTAAATACTATATACTTTATCTATAGTAAGAAATATAAAGATTATATTATTACTTAAGAGCTTTCTTACTATAATAATATTAGTATTATTATAAGCTTAATTAATTACTATAATAATATCTTTTAGTATATAATTATTAATATTAAAGAGTATATTTCTTATTTAGATTATAACTTTATATTTAATATAGCTTTAGGTAATTTATTTAATACTTTTATAACTTAGGAATATAAGGTTTTATACCATAATTAATATATATAAGAGTTTATTTCTTTTAGAGATTAAAGCTATAGTAAAAGCTATATTTATAATAGAAATAAGAATAATAATAATCTTTATTATAATTTACTCTTTAAGAGATAGTTTATAATTAAATAAAGTATTCTCCTTATATAAAGTATATATTTATATCTTATATATAGAGATATAAGCTTAAATAATATATTAGATTTAATTAAGAGATATAGAAGAAATAATTCTAATAATAATATTTTATATTTCTTTTTCTAGGTTATTTATTAATATTTTAGTTAATTCTATACTAAGTTTATAGCCTTTACTTTATATATATTAATTAGCTTTTACTAAGGGATTATATTAACTTTACTTTAGTCTATATATTCTTAAGTTAATAGCTATTAACAGTATATTAGTATTATTACTATAGCTTTAATATACTATTATACTTAAGGTAATATATATATAAAGATTCTAATTCTAATATTAGAATATATTTTAAAGGTTAATTAGAGTTTATAATAAATAGAAACTATTTATATAAAAGATTATTAATAATAATATATATATATAAGTTATTAAATTATTAATCCTTAGGGAGTTTAAGAAAAATAAAAAAAATAAAAATAAAGAAATGAATAATAGAATTATAAAATAGAATTAAATAATAAATAATAAAAATATAAATTTAAGATAAATCTATAGATTAATATTATAAATTTAAAAGATTTAATATAAAGATTAAAGGACTTAATTAAATTTATAATTATTATAATTAAATTAGTTTTTTATACTTTATAGCTTTTTTTAAGTATATTTTATCTTTCTATAAAAAGAATTAAAAATACTTAAAATAAGAATATATTATTTCTAATTAAAGGTTATAAACTTTAGTTTATTATTCTATAAACTTTTACTTTATTCCTATATTATAATTATAATTACTATAAATTTAAAGACTAAATTTAGAATATAAAATAAAATATTAATCTAGGAATTAATAAGTAAATAATATATATTACTTTAATAATTATTATTTAAATAAATTCTACAGATTTCTTCAGTTTATTATTTATTTAGCTTAAGAATAATAATCCTTTTATTTTTATTATAATTATAATATATTACTTAATAATCATTTTAATAATCTTATTAATTATATTAAGAAAGAATATTAATTATTATTCTAATATAATCTATTATTATATTAACATTTTATGAACTTTAGAAATAATTATAATAATTATAAAATAAAAATAAATTAAAAATTAATTAATTATAATACTTATGTTTATTATTTTTTATAAATATAAAGATAAATAGTTTATTATATATTTTAAGGAAATTAATTAGAATTTCTTTTTTTTAAAGCTTTTTATAATTTAATCTTTCTTAGGGCTTTTTTAATTTTATTATAATTAATATTAAGATATATTAAATTCAATCTAAATTTAAGTATCCCAAGGGAAAAAAGAGAAAAGAAATCTAAATTATTAATCTAAAGTTTAAGAAAGAATTTTCTTATAAAGACTTTAGTTTTTTCTATATAGAGTTTTATTAATTCTAAATAATCTAAATAAATAAAAAAATAAGAATTATAATAGAATTATACTAATACTATTTCTTAGTTTAATTTATCTTTTGATACTTTAGAATTATCTTATATTATATTTTAAGAGTTTTATTAAGAGTTTTTTATATTAAAAGTATTAAGTATTCTTTATATATTAATCCTATAGTAAATATAATTTAGTATAAATATATTAATTTAATAATTAATTAATATAATAAACTTTATATTTTATTTATTTAAGTTTATTACTTATTATAATTATATTATTATTTTATTATAAATTTTAATAGAACTTAAGTTTCTTTTACTTTAAGATTATAAATTTAATAATTATAATATATTACTTTATAATTTAATTAATCTTTTTATTTAGAACTTTTAGAATAATTATTAAACTATTACATTTATATTCAAGATAGATTATTACTTTATTAATAATTTCCTATAGATAAATCTTTTTCTAATTAAATCTAAGATTTAATTTAAAGATTAATTCTTTTATTATATTTATAATATAAATATAATATAAGATATAATTAGATTCTTTTAGATTATAGTTTATACCTGTATAAATAATATTAATAGTTTCTATAGCTTAATTAAAATTAAGAGTATTATTTCTATAGCTTTAAATTAATCTAATAATTATTCTATAGAATATAAAGAAATTAATATAGAATTATATTATTTCTCTAATATAATTATTATTACTTTAATCTAAATAATTATAATAATCGTAAAATAAATAATAAAAGTTAAGATTATTAATAAAAAGTATATAATTATTTAATATAATATTAATTAGAGTTTATACTATAAATAAATTACTTTTATTATTTTAGGGATTTCAAAGAATAATAATCTAATATTAGGTTTTTATAAAAGTAATATTAATTTAATTCTTTTTTATTTATAATATTTATATTTTAAGCTTATATTATTTATTAATATAAATTATTATATATTTATCATAATAAACTATATAATAACTATATCTTCTTAATTTATTTATATACTATAGACTTAAGAGATAAATAGTACTTCTTTTCTATTTAGATATAGGAAAAACCATATAAAAACCTATATCCTTTCTATAGTAGGCCTAGGTAGGGCTCCTTATGCTATTATAGTATATAAATTAATAGTCCTTTATACTAGGACTGAAATTATCCCACTTCCTAGGGGTAAGGAAGGAAAAAGGAGAGGGAAAAGAAAAGGAGAAATAAATAGGGAAAATGGGTAAAAGGGAAAGAAAAAGAGGGGGGGGGAAAGAGGGAGATATAGTAAGGTCTAATCCTATAGTAAATATACATTAGTTATATATAGCTTATATATTAGTCTAGTTTCTATAGGGTTATTATACTATTATAGCTAAAGGCTTAGATTTTAAGTAGGTAAATATAGCTATTAGTAAGTCTATCAATTAGTAGTTTTATTATAAGTAATTAGAAATTAGTATAATACTTTATAGCTATTAGTAACTATTAGTTATTACTTAAATTTCTATTATTTAGTTTCTTTATTAAGCTTATAATACTTTCTTTTCTTTCTTCCCTCTTTAATACTTCTATAAGTTATCCTTTCCTAGGCCCCTATTTATACTTATATTAATACTAAGTCTTAAGTATATTATTAACTTTTAGTTTTTTATTTAGGATTAACTTTAATATATTTATTCTTTTTACTTTATTCCTATTATAACTTTATTACTATAGTAATTAATCTCTTTATATAACTAAGGATAATAATTATAATAATAATAATAATAATAATAAGAATAATAATAATAATAATAATAATTATAATAAATATAATAAATATAATATAAATCCTAAGTAGAATATATATAATTACTTATATTAATTTATCTTATATATGAATACTAATTATACTTATAAATCCCCCCTAATATATTCTTATTATATACTTATATTAACCTAAGATATGTAAAGAGAAAGACTAAAGTAAAGAGTATTATTACTTCTAAGGATAAGTTTTTTACCTTTATTCTTATAGAAATAATATAGGATATTCTCTATTCTATATATATTATATAAATAAATAGAAATAATATAATAAGTCTTTATTAAAACTAAGTAAATATAATAATAAGAAACTATATAGTTTATATATATATATATAAAACTTATAAACTTTTACTATTTATTACTATTATTACTATTTAAGCTTTAATAAAGACTTTTTTATATAAAAAAGAAAGTAATAAAATGAGTATAAATTAATCTTATAATATAAATATAAATTAATTAGAATATAGAAAGAAAAAGAATTTAAGAAGCTTAAGAATATAATTTATTAAGTAAAGAATTAAATACTTAAGTATATATATATTATACTTATAGTAATAATTATAAGCTTAATAATTAATTAGCTTAATATATTAATTAATAGGATTAATTATACTATTAGAGTACTTAAGTATCTTAAGTATATTATAATTTTAGCTTTTATTCTATTAAATTATATCCCTAAGTTTACTAAATTATTAATCCTTAGGGAGTTTAGTAAAGAAAGTAAAAATAAAGATAAGAATAAAGAAATAAATAGTAAAACTATAGAATAGGATTAAATAGTAAATAATAGAAATATAAGTTTAAAATAAGTTTATAAGTTAATACTATAAGCTTAAAAGATTTAATATAAAGATTAGAAAATTTAATTTAAATTAATAATTATTATAATTAAATTAGTTTTTTACTTTTTATAACTTTTTCTAAGTATATTTTATCTCTTTATAAAAAGAATAAGAAATACTTAGAATAAGAGTATATTATTCCTAATTAGGAATTATTAATTCTAATTTATTACTTTATAAGTGTATATTTTATTTCTATATTATAAGTATAATTACTATAAATCTAGAGAATAAACTTATAGTATAGAATAAAATATTAATCTAAGAATTAATAAGTAAATAGTTATATTATTTTATACTTTAATAATTAGTATTTTAATTTATATTAATCTTATAATAAATTTATAAGATAATTATATTATTTTATAAATCTTAAGTAGAAAATAATAATATATTTAGGTATTTCTTTATTAGTTTTATATAAATACTATAGTAAGAGTATATTAAGTATATTCCTTAAGAAGAGAAAGCTTCTTAGATTAATTTTTCCTATTCTTAGCTATATAAGTATAAAGCTTTAGTATTTATTAAGGCCTTAATATAAGTATAATACTTTCTTCTTATTAATAAAGAGATAAGCTTCTATAGGTTTAAGGTAATTAATCCTTTAGTACTTTCTTACTTTATCCTAAAGTTAAGTTTACTATATAGTCTATTTAGATAGAATATAGTCTTTAATAGTTTCTAAGGTTAATTCTTATTCTTTATAGAAGAGTTAGCTTTTAAGCTAGTCTTTAATTTCTTACTATAATTATTACTATAGTCTTTACTATTAGTTATAATAGATTTACTTTATAACTATAGTAATAATAGCTTTTATAAAGAGTATAATTTCCTATCTTTCTATATAGCTATAGAATTAAGTAATAAGTTTATTAAAGTAAATATTAAGAGGGGGAATAGTTAGTTCTATCTCTAGAAGGTAGACTAATATAGCTTTATAAGTTCTTATTATTATATATAAGTTCTAAGTCTATTCTACTATAAATATATATATAATCCCTTAGGGTTTTCCCCTTAGGAAAATTAGAATATAGTATATTTTAATACTAGAAACTATTATAAATTTTATAATCTATATATAGATTAATCTTATTACTTTAAGGCTAATTCTCTACATACTTATAGTAATTATAATAAAAGCTTATTATTAGTATTTTAACTTTCCTTTAAGATATTTAATATAAGATTCCTAGAGGAGTTTATAGTAAAGAAAGAATCTAAGGAATCTATATAATTTAATTAGTATTATTATTAAGTTTTTAAGTTGAATTTATATTTAGTTTATTATATATTTCTAGGTAAAGTAAAAGAGCTTTATTTTATTTAGTTCTTAAGTTATTCTATTAGTTTAGGCTTAATTATTATATACTTCTTAGGTAATTTTAAGCTAAGTTTATATTTCCTTTATATTATATCTAAATATAAATAGATTAGTATTATTTATAAATCTAATAATTATTATTATAAGAGTATTATTTAGAGCTTTATAGAAGTTAGCTATAAAGAGAATAAATAGTATTAGTAATAGGAGGAATCCTTAGGGAATGTTTATTTAGACTTTAATAGGATTAAATATTTATCTATTGAATTAGAAGTATATTAATTATACTATAAGGTAATTAATAAGTTAAACTAAGAATTATCTTAAGAATTCTATTTATTATAAGGTTATAATAAGCTATTTATAACTTATTCTATTAAAGGCTTTAGTAAAGTTAAATTAGAAAAGAAAAGTAAAACTATATTAATTCTATACTATATATATTACTTTAATAATTATTACTAGAGTAAATTTAATAGATTTCTTTAGTTTATTACTTATTTACTCTAAAGGTAATAATTCTTTTATTTTTACTATAGTTATAATATATTACTTAATAACTATTTTAATAACCTTACTAATTATATTAAATAGAAATATTAATTATTACCTTAATATAATCTATTATTATACTAAGGTTTTATTAGCTTTAGGGATAACTATAGTAATTATAGAGTAAAAGTAAATTAGAAAGTAATTAATTATAATATTTATATTTATTATTTCTATAAGTATAAGGATAAATAGTTTATTATATACTTTAAGGAAACTAATTAGGATTTTATTCTTTCCTAGGGCTTTCTATAATTTAATTTTTCCTAGGGCTTTTTTAATCTTATTAGGATTAATACTAAGGTATATTAAGCTTAATTTAAGTTTAAGTATTCTAAGGGGAGATAAAAGAGAAAGATTTAAATTATTAGCCTAGGGTTTAGAGAAGAATTTTCCTATAAAGACTTTAGTTTTTTCTATATAGAATTTTATTAGTTTTAGATAATTTAAGTAGGTAAAGGGTAAGAATTATAATAGGACTATAGTAATATTACTTCTTAATTTAGCTTATTTTTCTATACTTTAGAATTATATTATATTATATTTTAGGAGTTTTATTAGGAATTCTCTTTATTAAGAATACTAAGTATTCTTTATATAATAGTTCTATAGTAAATATACTTTAGTATAGGTATATTAATCTAATAATTAATTAGTATAGTAAGTTTTATATTTTACTTATTTAAGCTTATTAGTTATTATAATTATATTATTATTTTACTATAGATTTTAATAGAGTTTAGGCTTTTTTTACTTTAGGGTTATAAATTTAATAATTATAATAAATTACTCTATAAATTAATTAATCTTTTTATCTAGGGCTTCTAAAGTAATTATTAGGCTATTATATTTATATTAAAGGTAAACTATTACTTTATTAGTAGTTTTCTATAGATAGGTTTTCTTCTAGTTAAATCTAGGGTTTAGTTCTAGAGTTAGTTCTTCTAGGATATTTATAATATAAATATATTATAGAATATAATTAGACCTTTCTAAGTTATAATCTATTCCTTTATAAGTAGTATTAATAGTTTCTATAGTTTAAGTAAAGTTAAGAGTATTATTTCTATAGCTTTAGGTTAATTTAGTAATTATTCTGTAGAGTATAAAGAGATTAATATAAAGTTATATTATTTTCTTAATAAGATTATTATTACTTTAGTCTAAATAGCTATAGTAATCCTAGAGTAAGTAGTAAAGATTAAAGTTATTAAGAAGAAGTATATAGTTATTTAGTATAGTATTAGCTAAAGTTTATAATATAAATAAATTATTTTTACTACTTAGGGAATTATAAAGGGTAATAATTTAATATTAAGTTTTTATAAAGATAATATTAACTTAGTCCTTTTCTATTTATAATATCTATAACTTAAGCTTATATTATTTATTAATATAGATTACTATATATTTATTATAGTAAACTATATAGTAATTATATCTTCTTAGGTAAGCTAGAGCTTTAGTTTTTAAATTCCTATTTAACTTAAGGAATATAATTATATTATATTTACTATAAGCTTATAGGATTACTTAAGTAATAGTAAGTTAATAATTAGTATTCTAGAGGAGTATTAATATTAATTAATAATTTAGGGGAGGAATAATAATAGTAAGGATATTAATATAGTTATTAAGAGGAGGAATAGTATATAGGGGATATAGGTCTAGGTTAAGGCTTAGTTAATAACTATTATATATTATCTATTTATTAACCTAGGGAGCCTTTTAAGCTTCCTTAGAGATAGGGATTATAGGAATTAGGCTATTAGGGAAGGGGGGGGTAAGAGCTTCTAAGCTATAATTAATTTAATTATAGTGTATTCTTAGAAGTAGAAGGGTCTATCTAAGTATTCTTCCTTAGCTTAGGCTTAGTATAAAGTTATAATAGAGTAATCTTAACTCTAAGCTAAGTATTTACTTTTATAGAGAATATAATTTAATAAGATCTCTTTATATTCTATTAAATATTTTTCTTTATTAGTATATATTATACTTCTATATTATCTATAGATTAGAATTAATTTATAATTTTAAGCTAAGTATTTAAATTTAAAGTAATTATAATATTAGGCAAGTTAAAGTCCCTTATTAAAGGGCTTATAATTATATAGTTATATATTAAATAGTAAGCTATTATTATATAAGTAATTAATTTCTTTAATAGAATTAATATATAGAATTAAGTTTATTTTTATACTAGGGCTAAGTCTATTAGTCTTTTACTTCTTTACTTAGTAAATATTTAGTTTATTTAATTAGGTTATTTCTTTAATAAGTTTATTAGTATTATTAGGGATAAATATAAATTAAACTCCCTTTACTATTATAATAAATATTAAGGGGAAAAGGGCTATATTATTACTAAATACCTTAGTAACTTAGTCTTTAGTATAAATAGTATATATCTTATCTATAGTAAGGAATATAAAGATTATATTACTACTTAGGAGCTTTCTTACTATAATAATACTAATATTATTATAGATTTAATTAGTTCTTATAATAGTATCTTTTAGTATATAGCTACTAATATTAAAGGGTATATTTCTTATTTAGATTATAACTTTATATCTAATATAGCTTTAGATTATTTACTTAGTACTTTTATAGCTTAAGGGTATAAGCTTTTATACTATAGTTAATATATATAAGGGTTTATTCCTTTTAGGGGCTAGAGCTATAGTAAAGACTATGTTTATAATAATAATAAGAGTAATAATAATTTTTATTATAATTTACTCTTTAAGGGATAATTTATAGTTAAGTAAGGTATTCTCCTTATATAAGGTATATACTTATATCTTATATATACAAGTATAAGTCTAGATAATATACTAAACTTAGTTAAGGGATATAGAAGGGATAATTCTAATAATAGTATTATATATTTCTTTTTTTAGGTTATTTATTAGTATTCTAATTAGTTCTATAGTAAGTTTATAGCTTTTATTCTATATATATTAGCTAGCCTTTGCTAAGGGGTTATATTAACTTTATTCTAGTTTATATACCCCTAAGTTAATAGCTATTAATAGTATATTAGTATTATTACTATAGTTCTAATGTACTATTATACCTAGGGTAATATATATATAAGGATTCTAATTCTAGTATTAGAATATATTTTAGAGGTTAATTAAAGTCTATAGTAAATAGAAACTAAGTATATAAAGGATTATTATAAATAATATAATATTATATCTTCTTAAATAAACTAAAGCTTTAGTTTTTAAGTTTCTATTTAATTTAAAGAATATAATTATATTATACTTATTATAAGCTTATAGATTTATCTAAGTAAATATAAATTAATAATTAATATTCTAGAAGAATATTACTATTAATTAATAATTTAAAGAGGAAATAATAATAGTATAAATATTAATATAATTATTAAAAGAGAGAATAATATATAGGAAATATAAGTCTAAGTTAAAGCTTAGTTAATAGCTATTATATATTATTTATTTATTAATCTAAGGGACTTTCTAAGCTTCTTTAGAAATAGGGATTATAAGAATTAAACTATTAATTAAAAGGGGAATAAAGATTCTTAAGCTATAGATAATCTTATTATAATATATTCTTAAAAGTAAAGAAGTTTATCTATATATCCTTCTTTAACTTAAGCTTAGTATAAAACTATAATAAAGTAATCTTAATTTTAAACTAAGTATTTACCTTTATAAAGAATATAATTTAATAGAATCTCTTTATATTTTATTAAATATTCTTCTCTATTAATATATATTATATTTTTATATTATCTATAGATTAAGACTAATTTATAATTTTAAATTAAGTATTTAAACTTAAAGTAATTATAATATTAAATAAATTAAAATTCTTTTATAAAGAATTTATAATTATATAATTATATATTAAATAGTAAATTATTATTATATAAATAATTAATCTCTTTAATAGAATTAATATATAAGATTAAATTTATTTTTATACTAAAGCTAAGTTTATTAACTATTTAATTTCTTATTTAATAAATATTTAATTAATTAAATTAAATTATTTCTTTAATAAACTTATTAATATTATTAAAGATAAATATATAAACCTAAGTCAGGCCTAATATGCCCTCGTATTAACCTTAATAAGATTAAAGAAGCCTTAGGAAAAATTAGATTATAGAAAGCCCTAAGAGAAGATAGAATCCTAGCTAGTTTCCTTAAAGTATATAGTAAGCTATTTATCCTTATGTTTATAGAAATAGTAAATATAAATATTATAATTAGTTACTTTCTAATCTACTTTTACTCTATAATTACTATAATTATCCCTAAAGCTAATAAAACCCTAGTATAGCAATAGACTATATTAGGGTAGTAATTAATATCTCTACTTAATATAATTAGTAAAGTTACTAAAATAGTTATTAAGTAATATATTATAATTATAGTAGAAGTAAAGGGACTATTACCTCTAGGGTAAATAGGTAATAAACTACGGAAATCTACTAAATTTACCTTAGTAATAATTATTAAAGTAGTATATATAATATAAAGTTAATATAGTTTTATTTCTCTCTTTTAATTTAACTTTACTAAGGCCCTTAATAGGATAAACTATAGATAATTTATTATAATCTTATAATAAATAGAATTCCTAAGATAATTCTTAGTTTAGCATATTAATTATTTTATAGTATAAGTAGTATACTTCTAATTTAATAGATAAATATCTAATCCTATTAAAATCTAAATAAGTATTCTCTAAAGATTCTCTTTATTACTAATATTATTTATTCTCTTTATAATTAATCTCTATAAAGCCCTAAATAATACCTTTAGGATAATAATTATTAGATTTATAAATAATATTAATTTATTTATACTTAGATATAATATAGAGGAAATATAAGCTTAATTTAAAATTACCTAAGAAGTATATAATAGTTAAGCTTAGATTAATAGAATAACCTAAGAATTAAATAAAGTAAAACTCTTTTATTTTATTTAGAAATATATAGTAAACTAAATATAAATTTAACTTAAAGACTTAATAATAATACTAATTAAATTATATAAATTCCTTAGATTCTTTCTTTATTATAAGTTTCTCTAGAGACTTTATATTAAATATCTTAAAGGGAAGCTAAAATACTAATAATAAGCTTTTACTATAATTACTATAAGTATATAGAGAATTAGCCTTAAAGTAGTAAAATTAATATATATATAAGTTATAAAATTTATAATAATCTATAGTACTAAAGTATATTATATTCTAATTCCCCTAGGGGGAAAACCCTAAGGGATTATATATATATTTATAGTAAAATAGACTTAGAACTTATATATAGTAATAAGAGTTTATAAAGCTATATTAGCTTACCTTCTAGAAATAAAACTAGCTATTTCCCCCCTTAATATTTACCTTAATAAACTTATTACCTAATTCTATAGTTATATAGAGAGATAGAAAACTATACCCCTTATAAAGGTTATTATTACTATAGCTATAAGGTAAATTTACTATAACTAATAGTAAGGACTATAGTAGTAACTATAGTAAGAAATTAAGGACTAGCTTAAAAGCTAGCTTTTCTATAAAGAATAAAAACTAATCCTAAAAGCTATTAAAGACTATATTCTATCTAAGTAAATTATATAATAAACTTAACTTTAGGATAAAGTAAGAAAGTATTAAAGGATTAATTACTTTAAACCTATAGAAATCTATTTCCCTATTAGTAAAAAGAAAGTATTATATCTATATTAAGGCCTTAATAAATACTAAAGGTCTATACTTATATAGCTAAGAATAAGAAAAATTAATCTAAGAAGCTTCTTCTTCTTAAGGAATATATTTAATATACTCTTACTATAGTATCTATATAAAATTAATAAAGAAATACTTAAATATATTATTATTTTCTACCTAAGATTTATAGAATAATATAATTACTTTATAAACTTACTATAAGATTAATATAAATTAAAATATTAATTATTAGAGTATAAAATAGTATAATTATTTACTTATTAATTCTTATATTAATATTTTATTTTATACTATAAGCTTACTTTTTAAATCTATAATAATTATAATTATAATATAAAAATAGAATATAAACTTATAGAATAATAAGCTAAAGTTAGTAATTCCTAATTAAAAATAATATACCTTTATTCTAAGTACTTTTTACCCTTTTTATAAAGAGATAAAATATATTTAGAAAAAGCTATAAAGAGTAAAAAAGTAATTTAATTATAATAATTATTAATTTAATTAAATCCTTTAATTCTTATATTAAATCCTCTCAGTTTATAATATTAATTTATAGACTTATTCTAAATCTATATCTTTATTACTTACTATTTAATTTTACTCTATAGCTTTATTATTTATTTCTTTATTCTTATTTTTACTTTTACTTTCTTTATTAAACTCCCTAAGGATTAATAACTTAGTAAACTTAGGGATATAACTTAATAAAATAAAAACTAAGATTATAATATACTTAAGATACTTAAGTATCTTAATAATATAATTAATCTTATTAATTAATATATTAAATTAATTAATTATTAAGCTTATAATTATTACTATAAGTATAATATATATATACTTAAATACTTAACTCTTTACTTAGTAAGCTATATTCTTAAGTTTCTTAAGTTCCTTTTCTTCTTATATTTTAGTTAATTTATCTTTATATTATAAGTTTAATTTATACTTATTTTATTATTTTTTCTTTTATATAGGAAAACTTTTACTAAAGCTTAAGTAATAGTAATAATAATAAAAAGTAAAGATTTATAGATTTTATATATATATATATAAACTATATAGTCTTTTATTATTATACTTACTTAGTCTTAGTAGAAACTTATTATACTATCTCTATTTATTTATATAATATATATAGAATAAGGAATATTCTATATTATTCCTATAGGAATAAGAATAAGGGATTTATCCCTAGATGTAATAATACTTTTTATCTTAGCTTTTCTCTTTATTTACTTTAGGTTAATATAAATATATAATAGGAATATATTAGAAGGAATTTATAGGTATAATTAGTATCTATATATAAGATAAATTAGTATAAGTAATTATATATATTCTACTTAAGATTTATACTATATTTATTATAGTTATTATTATTATTATTATTATT